>CABHPR010131326.1:18181-36335 GCA_902168415.1 Peromyscus melanophrys
GGGGGGGGGGGAACGGAGTCTGTTTTGTGTTGGCCAGCACTCCTAGGAATGCTTGGCCTGTATGTGGTTGATACACAAAATGACGTTCCATTGAAGAACACTGATTTCCCTTTCCTAGGAGATATCGGTTGGAATAGCTGTTTGTTCAGGGGTAACATTGACTTGCCATGAAAGAGCCCCCAATTCGGGATTAGATAGAAGGAAGTATGGTCTGTAATAATTTGATATGAATATCTTCTTATCTTTGGCTTCATTCTTTTTCAAGAGTAATTATTTGAGATTTTGTTACTAAGATTTTTTTTTAAGCATTCCCTTGTATTTGTGTGTTTATGTGGGATGCGTGTATGCCACAGCCTGTCAGTGGAGGTCACGACAACTTGTGGCAGTCTCTCCTCTGTCGTGCTGAACCTGGCAGTCCAACTCAGGTTATTAGGTTTGGATGGAAGAGCCTGTTGTACATGGAGGTCAGAAAAGGGTGTTGAATCCCCTGGAACTAGAGATTAAGATAGTTGAGAAGCACCTTGAGGGTGCTGGGAACAGAACTTAGATCCTCTGGGAGAGCAGGCAGTGCTCTTAACAGCTGAGCCATCTCTCCAGTCCCAGAGTTGTTAACTTTATGTTTATGAGTGTTTGCGTGTATGTGCACTGCATGTGTGCCTGAGGCCCAAGGAGGCAAGAGAGGGCACTTGGTCACCTGAAACTGGAGTTATGGACAGTTTTAAGTCACCATATAGCAGTGGTTCTCAACCTGTGGGTCTCTAACCCCACAGGGTCACGTATCGGATAGCCCGCATATCAGATATTTACAGTATGGTCCATAGCAGTAGCAAAATTACAGTTAGGAAGTAGCAATGAAAATAACTTTATGGTTGGAGCCCACCACAACATGAGAAACTGTATGAAAGGGTATCATTGTTCAATGTATTATGAAAAGTGTGTTAGGAAGGTTGAGAACCACTGGCTTAGACTCACAGTTTGCACTGCCTCCTGAGTGCTGGGAGGCTTGCATCACCATGCCCAGCAAAAATCATTGCGTTTCAATAGTTACATTTAAACCACTTTTTGGTAGAATATACCATAGATGGTGGTTGGTGTTTGTTTTGAGACAGGGTCTCACTGTGTACCCTTCGCTGGCCTGGAACTCACTATGTAGACCAGGTTGGCCTTGAACTCATAGAGATCTGCCTACTTTTGCCTTACCATAGTATTTTATAGCAGTTCTATTGGGGTATAGCTCATACCATAAAATGAACTTACTTAAGTGTACTGCTCAGCAAGTTTTACTGTTTTCTTACTTTATTACCCGTCACTACTGCAGAGCATTCACATTGCCTCGGATAGAAACTGTTTGTCTTTCAGCGGTCACTTCGCATTCTCCGTTTCTCAGCAACAGCTGGCTCAGACAACTGCTGAGTGTTTTGTGACTGACTTCTTCCTCTGAGCATCGTCTGTAAGGCTCGTC
Organism: Peromyscus melanophrys; assembly: GCA_902168415.1. Classification (NCBI taxonomy): domain Eukaryota; kingdom Metazoa; phylum Chordata; class Mammalia; order Rodentia; family Cricetidae; genus Peromyscus; species Peromyscus melanophrys. Next base: position 19,644 of record CABHPR010131326.1, read on the forward strand.
CACGGTGTCAGCTCCATCAGCACTTCATTCCTTTTCATTGGCCCACAACCAGTCCATTTTGTTATCACCTTTTATTTCCTTACTCCTGAGTTGGTGGACATTTGGGTTGTTTCTCTTTTTTGGCTATAATTAGTCTTCTACTATGAACATTTGTCAGTAATTTTTTGTGAAGGTTTATTTTCATTTATCTTAATAACATTTCTTGGTCATCTAGTAACTATATTTTTAGAAATTGCCATACTGTTTTCTAAAGCAGCTATACAGTTCCATGAAGTTTCCAGTTTTTCTGTATCCTTACCACAAAAATGCTCTTATGGGTCTTTTTGGTTTTTAACTGTCTTGGTGGATGTGAAGCTGGCACCATGTTACTGTTTTGATTCCCATTACCCTAACAGCTGGTGGTGCTGAGCATCCTTTCATGCGCTCTCGGCCTTCTGTGTACTCAGCACATGGAGTTCTGGGTTTTCAAGAGTCGTGTGGTTGTAGTGAGCACTTAGGCAATGGTCGTTTTATCGTACCCCTCCTGCGCTGGGCCGCGGCACTCTCTCCCGGTGCTGGCCACCTTTGTGATGTACTAAAGGAGGTCGAGTTAAATAGGACGAAACATTGTCGTCCTCACAAAGAACCCTTTACTCATTAAGCTGTGGCTCCTCCTTTTACTCTCCCCTTGGCCCACAGTGGCTACTGGTCTACCCTCTGACTCTAGATTGACTATTCTAGGGATCTACTGAAATAGGACTGTACAGTGTATGTACACCCTCCTGTCTGGCCTTTTCCCCTAGATGTTTTCAGGATTTGTTCACATTGCAGCAATGGTGACTACTTAATTCCTCTTGACTGACTTGTAGTCCATTATGCTGGCTACAGCACATTTGGTTTTGCCATCATCTATTGGTGATCACTTGTGTTGCGTGTTTGTGTTTGCTTGCTTGTTTGTTATTTGTTTTGAGATGGGGTGTTGTTATGTAGCCTTGGCAGGTTTCACACTTGATGATTCTTCTGTCTCAGCTTTCTGAGTGTTAGAATTATGGGCATATACTACCACACTGGCCGTTAGCATATTTTTTTTAAATGCCAGTACTACAATATGTTTTGTTGTGTTTTGGTGACAGGATCTCACTAGGTATCCCAGGCTTAAGCTTAATATTGAGCCTCCTAAGTCCAGGATTATAGGTGTATGCCACTGTGCCCAACACTGAGAGACCTTTGACCCTGTACATCAATCAACATTTTGCTTGAGTTATATATGTGAACAAACAGAGAGAACCATTACTTTCCATTCTTCATTAAGAGAAGTGGCGCATGTATACATAGATTTCTACTTCATCACCATAAGAGGGGTGCTGTTAATAAATACAGTTAGTCGTCTAACAAGTAGTTAGCCCTGGTGGCACCTGCCTTTACCTGCTGAGCCTCTAGCTAGCCATGTGCTTGTTGGAAGTGCTAACTGACCTGAAGTTATATAGCAGCTAAATGGCAGACTCTCCACTTGCATTTTTCTGCTTTGAAATCATATTCTTTGCTGAGAATAAAACATCCCTATACAAATAACTGTTGATCATGTCCTTAGTTTAATACAGTTAATTCTTAAGGTTATCTGAAGGTTATATTCAGTGAAGGATAGTTATGCATGCCCATTCTTTTTACATCACAGTTAAAAATCAAGCTAAAATGTAGTTTAAACTCTGTCAGCCTAGGTGTCCAACAACAGAGGAATAGATAAATAAAAAGTGATTTTTATATACAGTGGAGGTTTTTGTTTTCAGGCATAAAGAGTGTAAGTTGTTTGTAGGGACAATGAATGAAACTGGAGATAGTCATATCAAGTGAATGAAATCAGTCATAGAAAGACAAAATTTGTATGTTTCCTCTCATCTCTGATTCCTGTGTAAGTGTATGAACTCATGCACACAGAAATGACATAGAAGTGGAAGTGAAATTGTGTGTGTTAAAAAAGGAACTGATGGAAGGGGAGAGGTGGGCCAGGGTGTGCTTAGTATATAATACATACTGGATGAACAGGTCAAATAAATGAAAAAGGAAACCTAAAATCCTGGTTATATCTCAGTTAAGAGCCAGGGAGAACCTCTGTACAAGGGTTTTGTCACTTGGGTCTCTAGAGAGGGGCCATATGCATTTTCTATAGATCAGTGTAACTCTGGTGTTTTTACCCGAGATTCCCCGTGAAGTATTTGTTGAGTGAATGAATGAAAGAACTGTATCTCATGTTCTGTTCTCCCATGTGCCCTAGCACCACTCAGCTTTTCTTAAGCTAGCCGGTTTGAATGGGCACGAACAGTAAGTTCTCGTTGTCTGATGTCTGTGTTTACTAGCATGGTTTCCATTGATGTTCCTCTTTCAGTGTGGTGGCTCTTGTCTGATCTGTATTCTGCACATGATAAATGGAGGCACAAAAATACTTTCACGTTATGTGGAAGAAACTCAAGCCATAAAGTCTTCTTGATTTATTTATTTATTTATTTATTTATTTGTTGGCTTTTTTTTTAAATATGTATGAGTGTTTTGCCTGCATGTATGTATATATGTACCACATGTATGCTCAAGAGGTCACAAGAGGACATCAGATCCTCTGGAACTGGAGCTACAGCTAGTTAGGAGCTGCCATGTGGGTGCTGGGAATCGAACCCAGGTCTTCCTATAGAAGATCTCTTAACTGCTGAACCATCTCTCAGGGTCTTTGATGAATGTATGAAACAGCTCTGCTCTGCTAAAAGTCATCTTAATTATCTTAAACTTCCTAATACTAATAAAGTGTATTTGATACCTTGATAGATGTAATATTTCAGGTATGGTTCCATTAAAGTATCTGCTAGCCCTAAATTTATATTTGCTTATTTTTAGAGTTTGATGTTTATTCTTGAAGTTAATGTATGTCTAACCAAATTTTATTCCACCTATCAGCCGCATATTCTCCCCACCATTGTTTGTTAATCTTTCCAACTAATTTTTTATTACATTTATGTATTTGTTGGGGTGGGCATGTGCCTGCCATGGCCAGTATGTGGAGGTCAGGGTACAACTTTCCAGAGTTGGTTTTCTCTCTTGGGATCAGATTCAGGTGGTCAGTTGTTCAGTTTATCATGGCAGGTGCCTTTATCTGCAGAGCCATTTGGATAATATGTGTGTGTGCGTGTGCATGCGTGGGTGCGTGCGTGCGAGTATGTGTGACTGTTTTCAAACATCAGTCATTTTAATTTTTTCAAGTGTTGGGAATTTTCCTAGTTGAGCAAATCTTTTCATCCTTAGTCCCGTGCCGGCAGCAGCGGGGAGACACCCTGTCACTGTGACCTTAGCAGGTGTCTGCTTTTCCTTCCAGGTGTCGACAGCTCTTCCACCACAAGCAGCGCCTCGCCCTTGCCCAACAGCTACGACGCCCTGGAAGGAGGCAGCTACCCAGGTAACTTGCGTAGAGCTTGCACTGTTCATTGAAGTCACTGGCCACTAGTCACTTTAGAGGTGACTGTGATCGTATCAAAAGCAGACTGCACTTTTAACAGAAAAGGTGGGACATTTTCCTGTACCTTTCAGCCTTAATACTGTCGTATGTCAGCCATGCACGTTGTTTCTGGTGGCCTGAAGAAAGTTGTTGTTTTGGTTTTTTCTTTTTTCTTTCTAAAAAAAAAATTACTTACTAGGGAACACCATTCTTCTTTCCCCTTTTAAAAACTGGCTCCTTAAATTGTGCTATTTTTGTTGGTATGCATAGGTCTTGAGTCCCTTCTCAAAGCTCTGAGGATAATTATTTGATTCCTTGCTTCCCCCATGGCTCCTGGTGCCTCCATGTGGTAAAAAGCCACCTGGGAGTAGGTTTTAGATGCATGACTTTTTATTTCACATGTGTAAAATTTACCTACATATACATATATGAATGTATCATGTGTGTTCCTAATCAGAAGAGGGCGTTGCATTTCCTGGTGCTGGAGTTACAGAGGGTTGTGAGCCTTTGCACTGAACCCACCTCCTCTGCAAGAGCAAGTGCTCTCAACTGCTGAGCCATCTTTGCAAGCCGTTAGAGGCATCATTCTTAATTACATCTGGAAATAATTTCATTGCATGAGGAGATAGAGGAATAGTGGGTGGTAGTAACAGAAAATTAATGAACTCTTGTAACAAGTGGTCATTTCATTATAGTAACTTACACTGCAATCTTCCTTATGTCCTTGTCTCCTGTCACTGACACACACCTGGCACGCTCCTTCCCCTCACGATTTCAGCTTTCAGAATGACAACAGATAACTCTGTCCTTCTGTATGTCCTTATCACTTTGATAACATCACTTTCACCAGGATGAAATGTAGCTGAAGCTGTAGTGCCCTATACCTAAGAAACACACTGTCATCACACCATGAACCAGGAGAGAATTTCATCCTCAGCTGAGTGTTCGGTTCCCTCTGACTTGAAACAAAGTTTGAATAACAGTCTTTTGTGGTCTGGTATTTTTCTTCCTAGGAATTGATTGGGTGTGTATGTGTGCATGTGTGTAGAGTTTAGGAACCACTTCAGTCACAATTGCTATTACCAAATAGTGTCTGAGAGTTGCTTCTTGTACTGAAGGTGCCTACTGCAACTCAGTATTCTTTCACAAGCTCCAAACTAGCCTGAAGTAAACGTTCCTTGAAGTACATGCAGCTCAAAGATGAAGGCCCGTGTGCCAGACATTGGTTTGGTTTATCTGTCTGTATTCATTCAACCAACAAATTTTAGTCTTGTAGTAAACTGCTTTGACTGTATGTCTGTGACCTTGGGCAGGTTTGTGTTTATTTATTTCTGCAGTCAAATTAAGGAGCTATGCAAACACCTGTAGTGATAATAATAAATGAATTGGAGGCCTGCCTACTGTGTGTCTGGCACTAGGAATGGACTTGGAACATAGGAAGTATTATTTTTTTCCTAAAGGAGAGGAAAGACCTCTGTAGCAGGAATCTTAAAAAGGTCTTACTAATAAAATCAAACCTGAGGCCAGTTATTGGGGTGAAATGCTGGAAGGTCAGAGAGACAGCACAAACCACAGCTAACCTCACCTGACCAACTTCTCAGCTGGTCTTGTTTCCTCAGACTGGAAGCTTCTGTATCCTCATCCCAATGGCTCTCAGCTGAACTGTGCTGCTAGAAGCCTGAAAGCTTAACCAGCCAAATGCTTCTAGATTCTGGTCCTCACACCTTATATACCTTTCTGCTTTCTACCACCACTCCCTGGTATTAAAGGCTCACTTCCTTGGGATTAAAGGCGTGAGTCACCATGCCCGGCCGTTTCCAATGTGGCCTTGAACTCACAGAGATCCAGAGGGATTTCTACCTCTGGAGTGCTAGGATTAAAGGTGTGAGTGCCACCATTTTCTAGCCTCTGTATCTAGTGGCTGTTCTGTGACCCCAGATAAGTTTATTAGGGTGCACAATATTTTGGGGAACACAATACTAGACCTCTGTGCTTAAAACTCCAATGCTCTATCTTACATCTGTTACTTATACTGTTACCATTTAAGAGACCCCTCTGCCTGGGCTTCTGTCTCAATGAAGAGCAACAAGCAGGAGGTGTGAGGATTAGGGCTGCACTGAGGTTGAGCTTCTCATGAGAAGTCTGCAAGTTGGTGAGAGAGTCCATGAGCAAGCGCGTGCGTGCGTGTGTGCGTGTGTAATACGTGTGTGTGTGTGTGTGTGTGTGTGTGTGTGTGAGAGAGAGAGACAGACAGACAGACAGACAGACAGACAGACAGACAGACAGACAGGGTGGTGGCAAAGTATCTACAGGCATCTTACAGATTCAAACAGTCAAAAAGGGGATGGGATTCTTCAAGAGACCTTTGAACAATGAGTTTTTATTGTACTTTTCAGGATATGTTTTTGCAGACTCTTATAGCTGGTAAAGAATACCATTTTGATATGAAAAGATCAAGTGATTATAACTTACAGAGTTGATTTTAAATAAAACCAAGTCAGTATATCAACATCTTAAATTGGCTGCATAATAATTTTTAATTTTCCTTTTGTGTGTGCTGCTGAGTTTTCCGTTTTTTACACTTTTACTGAAATTCTTGAAAATTTATTTTTAAGTTTAAATAAAAATAAAGAACATCCAGTCACTAAACTTTCTTAGGCACTTAATGATGCCAGATGTTGTTGTGGAAGTTGTAGACACCGTTTTTCACATTCTACTCGTAATTTATCTATGCAAAGAATGCAGGTTTCTAGGGGATTGTAGGAGTATGTCACTCTTCTCATGGTGGGCAATTTTCATGAAGGGTTGGATAAAGGGCAATTTACAGAAAAGAGTAATTTATTTATAATCTTAATTACCTTGCTTTGTTTTCTGCTCCTTAGCTCCAGTTCTGCTGAGAGAATTAAAAAACAAAAATATACACTACTGTGTTAGCTGTGTGTGGTATTATTAGAAGTATGAGCTGAAGAATTTGTTGTTGAAATCATCCATAGGACAAAGCAGCACATAAAATGATTGATAGAATATTGATAGCTACTGACGTTGGATGATTTGTACATGGGTTCAGTGATCTACTCTTTCTAGTTGCTATATGTTTTGCATTTGTCACAGTAAAACATTTTGAAAAGAAAAAAAATGCCAAGGGTTATTGCTTATCATCCTGATTTAGGGTTGTGAACACCTCAACTTTTTCTTTGATAGATATGCATTCTTCTTCAGCAAGTAGCCCTGTTCCTGATCGTGCCCCGGAACCAAACCCCACCCTCGCCCAGGCTCTGTCGGCAGCCCCTGCTCCCACGGCTCCTCATCCCACAAAAGTAGCAAAGCCTTTCGGCTATGGCTACCCAACTCTTCAGCCTGCTTATCAGAACGCAGCAGCACCTCCAAGCTCTGGCGTACATCCCAGTGGCCCGGCGTATTCTGGATATCCTCAGGTGTGCTTTCAGTCCTGTTCAGTAAATTGATAAACATTGTAAACTATCAGTTAGAGCACATCTCTGATGATCAGAGCTTTAAAGAGGTGGAGTCTAGATGGAAAGATAGCCACAGCTTGGATTTTCTTTATTGTATCGTTAGGTTTTTTGCAGTTTTTATATAGGTATTTTTTATAATCAGGAAATTAAGTGATAATTTAAATTTTATGTTTACATGTGCATCTGTATGTCTGCCATGTATGTGTGGATAACCACAGAGGCCAGAAGAGGGTATTGGGTCCCTTGGAGCTGGAGTTATAGGCAGTTGTGAGCTTTCCAGCATGGATACTGGGAAGTGAACATGGGTCCCTGGGAAGAGCCAGTGCTCTTCATCATTGAGCCACTTCTGCAGCTCCTAACATTAACCTTTTCAAAATTTTCTATTACTAAGCTGGGATTTACCTCAGAAAATAAGAGAATGTAACTTAGTATTTACTTTAGACTCTATTCTTTACTTGAAGGGCTCTGATATAAAAGTCATCCTGTGAGAATCTTCATGAACAGGAGTTGGTGAGCTTCTAGTTTGTGAGCTCAGTAGCTGTTAAGTTATTTTTCTGTTGTTGTGATAAATACTGTGACCCAAAGAGACTTAGGGAAGAAAGAGTTTATTTTGGCTTATGTTCCCAGAGGGGGAGTCACAGTGAGGAAGACATGTCATGAGGCGGCCAGAGCAGGAAGCTGGCTGATTCCATTCATGACACGGAACACAGGAAACTGAAAGACGGAACTGGAAGTGGGGGTGCGGGAGTGTGATATAGTCTCAAAGCAGCTCCCAGTGACATATTTCTACAGCAAGTCTTCATGGCCTGAAAGTTCATAAATTCCCCCAAATAATGCCACCGACTGGAGACCAGTTGTTCAGATACACGAGTCTACAGAGGAAATTTCATTCCCACCACCATTGTAGTAGTGGTCAAGATCATCTGGTGACTTCCTTGAGCTCTGTTTAAGAACATTGCAGTTGTGTTGTATTCAGAATGGTAAATAGTTTTCATTTTTATTTATTGAAAAGAAAATAAAACATAGGGAAATGAGTGAAATGGCAAAAGCATTTCCTCTTATGATTAGCTTAAAGAAAACATGGGGGCTGGGGAGATGGCTCGGGAGCAAAACCCTTGCCACACAAGCATGAGGACTGGAGTTTGGATCTCTAGATCCATGTAACATCCATGTAACATCCATGTAACTGCTGAGTGGGCATGGCAGTCCACTCCACTGGGCATTCCCCAGAGCAACCTGGCTACTGAGACTAGACATCCATGAGCTCTGGGTTTGACTGAAAGACCTTGCCTCAGTGAATAAGGTAGAAGAGAGAGTGAGGATGATCCCTGTCATCAACTTCAGGCCTACACACGCATGCACACACATGCATCTACACTTATACACAGAAAAAGTTGAAAAAGAAAGCAGGAAATTGTTTGTATCTGGACTTTCATCTTAGAATTAGGTGCAGAAGGAAAGGAGGAGGAAAACTAGAAGGAGTTTTGGGGTAATCTGGTTGATTTGGTACTGACCTCCTCTCCCCATCTCTTATATGTCCCTTGTAGGTACATTGATCCACACAGTCAGGTTTCAGGCTTGATAGCTTTAGGTGAATTCCTATGTAGAGTTAACATATACTTGAGAAAAATTCTGAGATCGGCTTGATTCTTGGAAGTAGCAGGCAAGAAGCAAATGGCCCCTTTGCCTGGTTTTGTAACTCACACTGTTAGAATACAGCTGTGGCCATTGGCCTCTTGTGTTGTTACAGATGCTGTTACATTACAGTGGTAAAGTTGAGTAGTGACTGCCAAAGTTTTAAAATATGATCTCAGAGCCACTGCTGAAAACATGGTTGTTCTTGGTATAGGAGAATAGGACTTTGTTTGTTTTGACTTTGCTTTTTGAGATAGTCTCCTGAAGGTCAGGCTGACCTCAAACTCACTGTGTAGCCAAGGATGACCTTGAACCCTTGATCCTCCTTCATTCACTTCCCAGGTTGCTGGAATTATAAGCATGTGCTACTCTGCTTCACCTAATGAATTTTAAAAAGTTGAACATGTCTCATGCCTCTTCTAATCATTAACCCCCGAATAACGAGCAGCCACTGTCTTGACCCCGATTACTTTTAGCTCTCTTGGAGCTTTATGGAAGAGGAGTCACACTACATGCGTTATTGTTGTATTGCTCTTTGTGTGTGTGACTGCAGTTTGTTCAGTGTCGGCTCTGCTCCACTATGACTGTACCAGCTTATTGTTGTTGATGGGCAGTAGGGTAAACTTCTGGGTTTGAAGCTGTTATGAATGAACCCATTGTGAATGGGTCTCTTGTGAACATTTCTGTCCATATCTTTTAAGCAGATGTTCAGATCCAAGAGTGGAATTGCTAAGTCCTGGGATATCCATACTGTCATTGTTAGCCTCAGGAGATTTTCATAATTAGTTTCTTGAAGTGGGAAGAGTGGAGGTAGCCGTTCCCTGGACTAGAACCCTGAACTATATAGAGAAGAGAAAGTGAGCTGAGCACAAGCATTTGTCCATCGCAGCTGCTTGGTTGTGGATGCAGCTCCCTCACATGCCAGTGCTGTGACGTCCCTGCATGATGGACTGTAACCTCGAGCTGTGAGCCACAAAACCTACCTCTCCCTTAAGTCTCAACTACGGCAAAAGTAACTAAGACATAACATTCAACTCTGGCAGTCAGTGTTGGACAGTTTTTCACAGTGGCTTAAACTGCATTGGCAAGAGTAGGACCAACATTTTTAAATTCACATAAGATTGACATTTTAAGATGATTTGAAGTGCCAGTTAGAATATGTATGTATAAACTGTGTTAATGTATGTGCATGCGTGGAGGTCAAGGGACAACGCTAGGTTGTCTCCCTCCACTTTTACATGGGTCTTGGGGATTGAACTCAGGTCACTAGACTTGCATGGCAAGTGCCTGTACCTGCCGAGCCATCTTGCTGGCCCTAGAATCCATATATGGTAGCTTTAAGGAGCCTTCTGTAACAACTGAAATCCTTTAAATGTTGCACACGGTGTGATCAGTGGGTCAGTTCTGAAGTCTAAGGCTTTCTTTGGAGTGATTGCGATGGCCTTCATTGAGCGGTGAGAAAGGCCCAGCTTTTCAACCCTTCTTCAGAAAAGTGCATCTTACGGTCTTTTGTTCTTCAGAGGCTGGGTGCTAGGATTTGATCCCGGATTCATCATTCATTTCCTCCCTTGATTGCAGAGAATTTTGGGGAGAAAAGCCTTTCTTGCATATCCATCATATGACTCACAGCCAACAAAAAGAGTAATAATTTCTAAATGTTATTAAAATTCAGCAAATATGCAGATTTCCCCAGTTAGTTTAGAAATGCTCTGTTTAGTTGTACAAATCATTAGCCAAACAATAACTTAACTGTTACGTTTGCTTATGTGTTATAATTATCATTTTAATTTGAAACAAGCCTTACATGTTGAGCTCATGCCTTTATCTGATAGGAAGACTGAGCTAGCTGTCCTGTGCTGTGGTCATTGCTTCCTTGTGGTGTCATTTTCCTGTGACCCATGAGTTAAATCCAACAGCTTGATTATATTCAGGCTCATTATTTGATGTAGTTACTTACATAGGCCTGATTCTGACATCTAATGATATAAACTAGTTTCTGTCTCACGTGCAGTGGTGTGAGGATTGGCTAATGCTTTGTCTGCTGACCTCCTGGTCATTTTGAAGTTCCTCATTAAGTTTTTACCTAGTGGGTTTTAGCATTTGGTGATATCTTTGTACCTTCTACTCCAGATGACCATTACCTAAATCCTTTATTTCAGGATGGGTGGTAAAATAGTGATTTTCCTGAAGTTACCATTCTGTATGTATTAGTTAGAATTGGTACACATAATGAAACTTTTGGCCCCTTTATTAAAGAGTGTGGAAGATAACTGTACTGTATATAGACAAAAGGTTTTTGTTTTTGTTTTGTTTTTGTCCTTTCTTTGTTAAAAAGCCTGGGGTTAGAGTGGTGTGCACATTGTAGTTTATATTATAAATAGCAAAAAAAGTAATTTAAAATGTTGATTACAGGTGAAGAGTGAGGTATCAAAATAATACGATTTTTGTAAGGTTTGTTTTGTTGGTGCGGGAGAGACATCCTACAGATGCCCTGGGTTCAATTCTCAGCACTTACACTGACACACATCCCAGGTCCAGGGGATCTGATGCCTTCCTCTGGCCTCGGAGGGCACCAGGCACACCCGTGGTGCACAGACATGCATGCAAGCAAAACATCTATTCACAAAAGGAAATTTAAATTAAGTTTACAAAAGCGATGAGAACACAGAGAAGCCGTTTCTGAATGAATCACATATTCAAATAAAAGATTATCTTGTCATAATTTTTGTCCTTTGAGATGCACCCCAGGAGGCAGTAAGATTAGTTAGAACAGTATTTTTCATGGTACTAGAACTTATTTCTTAAACCCTATGGATTGCTTTTTATCTCCTTGGCTGAATACTTTTGTGGTTGTATAAATACAGTACTTTGTATTTTGAGGGAAAGTCCATAAAGAACTGGTCATGCAAATGACCTTAAAACAAAAGAAGTGTAAATGTAGGTATTGCTTTTGGTAACTTTTGATTTACTTAATTCAAAGATTGAGTAGTTTTAAATTCTGGAAATAATTCACTAAATTATTTTGAGTTAAGATAAAGCTGTGAAGTGTGTAATGGCACGAGCCTTTAATCCCAGCACTCAGGAGGCAGAGGCAGGCGGATCTCTCTTGAGTTTAAGGCCAGCCTGGGCTACAGAGTGAGTTCCAGGACAACCAGAACTATATAGTGAGATCTTGTCTCAAAACAAACAAACGAAACAAAACAAATGAAAAAAGAGAAAGCTATGAGCTCATAGTAATACTATACCATATGGAGCAGAACTCCAGACATGTGTTCATTCTAAGGCATTGGCTTATCTGGAAACTTGATAATTAATAGAACTTGAAAATGCATCAGAATTTATCATCCCTGTCCAATGTAAATTATATTTTTTTATGTTGAACAGTTTGATATTATGAATAAAATTGATTTTGCCTTGAAATGCTTAATTATGCTTTAAATTGACTGTTAAGATAGGACAATGGGCCGGGCGGTGGTGGCGCACGCCTTTAATCCCAGCACTCGGGAGGCAGAGGCAGGCGGATCTCTGTGAGTTCGAGGCCAGCCTGGGCTACCAAGTGAGTTCCAGGAAAGGCGCAAAGCTACACAGAGAAACCCTGTCTTGAAAAACCAAAAAAAAAAGATAGGACAATGAAGCCTCCTCGAGTTTCCTTTGCATTAAAATTAGTATTTAGAAACTTTTCTTCATATTTGTTGTGTAATTTTCCTTTTGCTTTGACTTTCTCTCTCAGCATTACCCGGGTGTGAACCAGCTGTCCTCTGGTCTAGGAGGACTGAGTCTGCAGAGTTCTCCACAGCCAGAAAGCCTCAGACCTGTGAACCTCACCCAGGAGAAGAATATCTTACCTGCGACTCCTGTTTGGGCTCCTGTACCTAACCTGAGTGCGGAGCTCAGCAAGTTAAACTGTAGCCCAGAGTAGGTGCTCTTTCCTTTACAGTGTTTTTACAGTAAGAGAGCTTGGATGAGAACAGCCACAACTTCCAGAAACAGGCAGTGTGCTGTCGGTCCCTTGATTTTGTTCACATGGGCTTTTCTGTCTTGGTTTTGATAGCAGTACATGGAAGCTTCCCTCGGTTTGCCTGTGTTTGGGAGTGTGTGGGGTGTATATGTGTGGCACACTGTATTTGTGTTGGTTGTGGTGGTATGAGCCAGAGGAAGACGTCAGATGTCCTGCTCTGTCACCCCGCTTTATTCCTTTGAGACAAAGCCACTCACTGAACCTAGAGCCAAGCTGACATTCAGCGTACCCCAGCAATCCTCCTGTCTCTACTCCCTACAGCGGGTACCCGTGGCCACTCCTGCTCTTTCACATGGCTACTGAAGATTTGAACTCAGCTTCTATGCTAGCTCAGCAAGCACTCGTGTTGCTGAGCCATCTCCCCAGAACCCCTGACACTCTAAAAGGGAGGTAGTCTTTGAAAATCCCTTTCTTCAGGCTATTCGTGCACAGGCGGTGCTAAGATGGTTTCCATAAATGCACCAAGGAGTAGGCAGACAGCTCTACCTGTCCCTATTCCGTCCAAGCTCTTCTCGGGGTGATGGGGCTTTGCATTAGTGAGTGACTACATGTTTTCTAGGAGTTGAATGTAGTGTGTGCAGAGGCATGAGACTTGGCTGCCTGCAGTAGTGTATGCCCGTGGTCTGAACTCTTGGGATGCTGAGTCAGGATGAATTCCAGTTAAAGGTCTTCCTGGACTACTTCACATCCAGATAAAGAACTCTTGTAGTTAGGGGAATGGTGTATACACTTTCGTTTAGTTATGGTTTCTGAAAGTAGCACTCTTCAAAATTAGAAAGAGTAATTGGTACTGGCTTTAGATAGGCCAGACCCAGGTCTTTACTGGGGTTCTAGGTGGAAGTGTCTCTGAGTGTTAGTGTTCTATTTATTAAGGAATTCAGGTTGAGTATTCTTTTCTAAAATGCTTCAGGCTACCAACAAGTGCTCCTAGCTTTTGGAATGTTTCCATCGACTTCTTTGGTTGGGCACTCTTAATTGGAAAGTCTGAAATACTCCAACATCTGAAACCTTCTGGGCATCCTGTCTTTACTCAGAACACTTTGGATGGAGCCTTTTCAGTCTCATATTTTCAGAGTAGAGATGCTGGAGCCGGAGCCTGTGGTAATAGCAACTACACACAGGGCCCATCCTTGAATCAGTAAACATTTCCTGGGTGCCTTCCAAGGTGTGAGTAAGGCAGTACCCAAAACAAGTTTCCTGAGCTCTCTGGAATCATCGAACTTCCGTTCTATTAAGAAAGGTATATGTGCATTATTAGATTAGTGAGAGAGTAACGCACTGCACTCCTGGGAAATGTTCTAAGATTCTGTACTGCGAGGAGGCCCCGAGAGGGACTAGCAGAGTTTGTTCAGGGAATTCATCGAGCCTGCGGGAGCAGCTCTCCCTGCCCGGACTGTCCAGCCCAGCAGGAGTGTGCCCTAGAGCTCAGGTAGAAGCCATCCCTCACTTGTGGGCTTAGGCCCGAGGAGAAGCTGTGACTGGATGAGTCTTGTGGGAAGAGTGAGTTCAGGATGAAAGGTCCAGTAAGCGGGAGCACTGCATGTGGGAGCAGTGCATGCAGGAGCACTGCATGCGGCAGCGGCGGCGTTTTCTGTAGCTCCTGCCTGTGCTCTACAGAGCACTCACTGTTGTTAGACTGTGCTGTGCTTTGCAACTGTGCAAACGGGGCTCCTTGATTCAGGTCTTTTGACACCTGTTACGTTCATGCCTGCCTGAGTGGTCTTCTTCCTGCTAATAGCTGTGGTAACCTGCCCACGTGGTTCTCACTCAGCTCTTCCTGGGGCAGCTGCCCCGGTAGCTAACGTGCTTGCTGCATGTTTGTGTCTTGGCAGTTCCTTCCGATGTACCTTGACAAACATCCCGCAGACACAGGCTTTACTGAATAAAGCAAAGCTTCCCTTAGGACTGTTGTTGCATCCCTTCAGAGACCTGACGGTAAAGTACATTCTAACTATTTAGGTTCTGGTACATGTACAGGGTATCCAGACTTCTTTGTTTCCTAAGAATGTTTGTCTTCTTTTTAGTAGAGTTGGAAATAATCATTTCTGGGCTGGTGATTGATCCCCAGGACCCACGTGGTGGAAGGAAGGAGCCGACTCTTCCCACAAGTTGTCCTCCGACCTCCACATTCAGGCTATGGCAAGCACACCCACACACACCCCACACACTGTGGCACATACCAAATGAAAATAAATACAGTGTAATACATTTCTTGTAAAAATTACCATTTCTGTAAGATTCAAGTCAGCACATGTCTCTGAGCACCTGCTCTGTGCCTGGCGCTGGTGTGCAGTGGCCACAGCCTGGATCTCCTCCCAGTGGACAGATGTGAACCACAGCTGCGTGCTGCCTGACGGACACGTAATCAGTCCAGTTCTGTGAGGCAGTGACCACAGGGAAAGGTACAGTTAGCAGAGGCGTTCTGTAAGAAAGTCTGGGCCTCACTTGGAACCTCAGAGTAGTCTGGAAGTTGCAGCCACCATGGATGATGCATAAACTGTAAGACTGCTCTTTTTTGAAACAGTTATGTCCAGATAGAGAGGGAGGTTATCTGGTTGAAATTAAATACCTTGGGACAGTGGGGGGGAGGGGCTAAGAATGTCAGATCTGCTGACTGAAAGCTTGGGTTAATAGCCACCTTGCTGGAGTCTTACACATCTTTCTGAGAATTTGTGTAGATAATGTTAGCAGGAACTGACAGAATAGCCTGGTTGGCCAAGAAAATAAAATTAAAATTTTAGAGTTCAGAAAAAAATTTACCCTGAGACATTTATACTGAAGCTGCATTTCTCTCTCACATTCTTTTTTGTGGGACACTTAATTTGCCTGCTAGGATGGATGGAAAATATCAGTGAATGGAAAATCAAGTAATTTTAATGTGTAACCAGTCCTTGTGAATTTATTCATGCAGTAAATAGTATGTAATTTAAACACTATTAAAACCTTCATCATTAAACCAGGACAGTTAATTTCTTCTATGCATAGCTGAAAGTTTTTCTTTTTTTGTTTTTTTTTTTTTTTTTTTTAAGACAGGATCTCACTATTTATTGTAGCTCTGGCTGTTCTGGAGCTCACTCTGTAGACCAGGCTGGCCTCGAACTCACAGAGGTGTGAGCCACTATGACCAGCTGCTGAGTTTTTCTTTAAGTACAGATTCCACATATGATATTTTGTCAAAGTTTGTATACTATGTATTAATAATTATGTTCTCTGGAATCTAGAATTATGAGTACATTTCATTTTCTCATTTTCAGTTAATTTTATTTTCCTCACAGTGACATGCAGCTGTTACAGTAAGACAGTAATGCGGAACATTAAATACAAGATTATGTGTTGATTTTTTTTTTTTTTTTAAATCCCAAACGAAGCATGTAAAATGATACTAGATGAATTCAGGGACATAGAATAGTATGTGATATTTTAGTATGTTCTCTATTTTCTAAATTGACTAACTCTGAAGTTCCTTTCCAAACTACGCATAGGGGTGTGTTTTCTGTGGCCTTGGCTCCTGTTCTCATCTGCTGTGACGGCTGTCAGCCACGCAGCAGCCTCCCGGCCTGGTGCAGAGGCAGCCGCTGAGCAGAAAGCAGGGCCTTCTTCCACCTGGGTGCCACTCCCTGGCTGCTGGCTCTGAGGCTGGCTGACAGGTCCCGACATTGTTTTCTCGGCCAGCCAGGCTCTTTCTTTGGTCAGCTCCTGACTGATTTTAATGGTCTGACTTGCTTTTGTGGAAAGTGATAGCTACTCACCTTGCTAAGCAGGCGTGTTTAGTAGCATACCCATGTCTTGTACGTGGAGCAGGCGAGTTTGTGTCCTGGTTTGCACTGGGGTCTCTGTGCTGCTACAGCGTCTTTACTTTCTTTCCCAGCAATTGCCAGTGATAACGTCGAACACCATTGTGAGGTGCCGATCGTGCCGGACGTACATCAACCCCTTCGTGTCCTTCATTGATCAGCGCAGGTGGAAGTGCAACCTGTGCTATAGGGTTAACGATGGTGAGTTGAGCGTCATTGGAAGTGCAACCTGTGCTATAGGGTTAACGATGGTGAGTTGAGTGTCATTGGATGTGCAACCTGTGCTGTAGGGTTAACGATGGGGAGTTGAGTGTC
>CABHPR010131326.1:36345-58405 GCA_902168415.1 Peromyscus melanophrys
ACGATGGGGAGTTGAGTGTCGTTGGATGTGCAGCCTGTGCTGTAGGGTTAACGATGGTGAGTTGAGTGTCGTTGGATGTGCAACCTGTGCTGTAGGATTAACGATGGTGAGTTGCGTGTCGTTGGATGACACCTTCCTCAGTCGTTTGTCCTCCACTGCTTTAAAAACAGCTTCAGGACAGCTAGTGGGGCCTCCAGTTTGATCCCGGAGGAGATACTTCACAGTAACAGGAGTGTCGGGGCAAAGTCAAACAAAAGGAAATGAAAAAGCACATAAAAAAGCCATGCTGGTCACTCGGTGAACACATGTACCCAACGGCTTGTGAGTCTGGTCAGTGAACTAGGCTGACCTTTACAGACACATGCAGACACATGTGTCTTCTTGTCCTCTTTACCCATTTTTGAGGTCTTCCTGTTCAAACTGTTTCCCAGTTGCACTTGTCTGCTTTTTTTCCATGTCATGTGATACAATAAATAGAACATGAGTCTAAGGAAGAAGGTCGCCGATTTCCTGGTTTTCTCAGTAAATACCTTTTTTAAAGGGGTCACAGGTTTCCTTTTTTAGTAAACCTAAGTATTGGTGATGAAGGTGTGTTGTCGCTAAATGCGCTTTGGTTCTTACCTCTCGTCTAGTTCCTGAAGAGTTTCTCTATAACCCCCTGACTCGGTCTTACGGAGAGCCTCACAAACGGCCGGAAGTTCAGAATTCAACTGTGGAGTTCATCGCTTCCTCGGACTACATGGTAACTCTTCACTTCAGTATCTGAACTGGTTACGGGACACAATTGCAGGAGCTAGTTCTTTTAAGTCATTCTCATCTAGATTTTGAAGTCTGTATCTTTAAAATATTAATATGAAAGTGTGTGTGTAACAAATAGACTAGTCTTAACATTATCACCATCTTTAACGGTTCCCTCAGGACAGATAGCAGTGTGAATGAATGAATGGCTTGTTCAGTTTTTCTCTTTACAGTTCAGTCATCAAATTCCAGCTCTTCTTTATACTGATTCTAACTCTTGTTCTTTTCTGCTTATAAAAATGAATTTTAGCTTACATAATGCTCATCTTTGTTTCCTTATTTTTATTAAAAATAGTAGTAACCCCACCCCCACCCCCAGTCGTTTTCATTCTTGGTTGTTAGCAAAAATTTGAAGTGCCACAAGTGAGGAGAGACAGCCAGAAACATCTGGTGCTGGGTGGATAGTGCCGAGTCTTTACTTTTGTGATTTTGATGGTTAACTTAGCCTAAGTTAGTTTCCATGTCAGTTCCCACCCTCACTGTCTGTGCACCCCTTACCTTTAGAACTGCCGTGTTCTCGGCTCTGGAGTCCTAAGGATCTTACCCTGAGTGGCCGCCGGGTAAATAGGCCTTAGCTGTGTTGTGTGATTTCAGGACCTTTGGTTGACAGGTTTTTAAGAAAACCTGCATGGACTGAGTGCCGCTCAGTGGTAGAACTCTTGCCTCACATTTGTGAGGTACTGGGTCATTTCCCAGCACTGAGACTTAACATAAAGGAAGGAAAAAAGACACTATATGCCCTTTTATTACTTTTTGCAACTCAATTTTAGTAAGCCTTCCTGTATTTGTAACTTGAGCCTGAATATTTATTAATATAAATATATTTGACAAATATATTTTTATTAATAAATATATAAATATATATTATATAAATAAATATATAAATATATACACAAATATATATTAATAAATATATTTGACAAATATATTTATCCATCTGTCCACCCATTCCTCATCCTCTTGCCCCTTCCTGTCCTAGGATATATGAAATTCTAATGCAGGGGCTGGAGAGATGGCTCAGGGGTAAGAGTGCTCACTGCACAAGCGTGGAGACCTGGGTTCGGATCCCAGTCCCCACATAAAAGCTGGGCATAACCGTACAAGCTCTTGTAATCCCTTGGTGATGAGGGGAAGGAGTTGGGGAGAATCATTGGGGCTTATTGACCAGCAGCCTAGCTCCAGGGTCAGTGTCAGACATTGTCCCCGTCACTCAAGCCGAGAGTGATTAGAGCAAAACAAATCTTCTGACCTACACACACACACACACACACACACACACACACACTTCTAATCCGAGATATCACATCATTTTACTCTTGTGTGTGTCACTGTGTTTCTCTAACAGATGAAGACTTCTTTGATTGTTTATACCCTATACCATCACAGGACCCTTCTTTATACTTACCCTTAAACTTGGGGATTCAGCCACTATTGATGATCTAGTAGCTAATACAAATGACAGATTGTCAGACTTTAATTTTAATTTGTATAAGTATCTGTGTGTGTGTGTGTGTGTGTGTGTGTGTGTGTGTGTGTGTGTGTGTATGTGTGTGTGTGTGTGTATGGGGGGGGCAGCTGGGTGTACATTTGAGGCCAGAAGAAGTAGTTGGATCCCCTGAAGCTGGAATTGCCGGCATCCATAATAAATGTTATTTTTTAAATAAAAAATTAAAATTAAGAGCTGGAGATGTGGTTCAGTATAGTGTCTGTCTGGGATGTGCAACACCCTGGGTTCAATTCTCAACACAGTAAAAATTAATTTAAAAACTAAAATCCTAGGGGTTGGAGATAGGGGTCAGTGGTTAGGAACACCTGCTGGTCTTGCAGAGGACCAGGGTTTGGTGTCCAGCACCCACAAGGCAGCTCACAGCTGTCTGTGACTACCGTTCCAGGAGATCCAGCGCCCTCTTTGGGCCCCTGCGAGCACTGCATGCACGTTGTGTACTTAAGTGCAGGCCAAACACGCAAGCACATAAAATACAAATGAAGAAATTTAAAAAGTGAAAATACCCTAAAAACTAGATCAATGTTTTTAGGAACAAGAGAGCATACATAAATATTTAGACTGGTTAGCATTAAATAAATAGCCAGCAGCTATTACTTTAGAAGATATATTAGTCAACTTTACTTACATTAAAAGCACTTAACATACTTAGCCATTACAACTACCTTTCAGTCTAATCTCAGATGAACTTTACAAGAAAAATCAACTAAAGGAAGGAGCATCATTTTCATTAGCTACAGCTGCAGTCCTAGCCCTACGCATGTGAGATGTGTGTGTGTGGGTATGTATGTGTGTATGTATGTATGTGTGTGTGTATGTATGTATCTATCTGTGTGTGTGTCTATCTGTATTCGCACAGACGGTCGGTAAATTCATCCAGTCACAACAGTGACAGGGAAACAGGAAGTGTGCCGCTCACTGATGACGTCTCTGTTTCTTGCAGCTTCGTCCTCCTCAGCCTGCAGTCTACTTGTTTGTTTTAGATGTGTCTCATAACGCAGTGGAAGCTGGGTATTTGTCAGTTTTATGCCAGTCGTTATTGGAAAACTTAGACAAGTAAGAATATTTTTTATTCCTATGTGGGTATATAAGTGTGTGCATACATTTGAAGTGCTCTTGTGCAATTTACAGATTTTTTGTTTTGCTTGCTAAGTTTTGTTAGATTTGGCTATGTTTACCTAACTTTATAGAATATAAGGATTCTGCTCCTTGTTATGACTTAATAACAACATACTATCTTAATTCATAAAATAATAATTGCTTTAATATTTTGAAAGAACTTGAATCTTGTCTATTCCTCTGACTAGCTGCCCTGAGCACTGAGCCAGAGAGACTGGGCTGTGCATCAGGAATCTGGGTGACACTATTACTAACTAGTATGGCTAAGTCTGAGGGATATTAGCCAAGTGCCATTAGAGCAGCACTGAGAAATACGTGCCAAATGATTTCAGTCAGGTCTGGACTCTTAGCAGCCGATCTACAAGCAAACTGCTAGCGGCTGGGTGGGTGGGTGAGATGGTGGGAGAACGGCTACAGACATTCACACAGCAGTCATGCAAAGAACTGTTGGTGACTTGGTGACTGTGACTGGCAATACTGGGCAGACTTGCCTTTCCTTACTACATGTTGACCTTATATATTAATTAGCTAAATTTTGTTATCCCGCCTTATGGGTGCATCTCAAGACATTTGTACCCTGTAGATGCATGTTTTTTGTCAATGTAATAAAGCTAATAAATTAAAAAATAAAATGTATAGAAATCTAGCTATAATTATGACTGGGTAAGACATTTTTTCATAAGCTAGTTGTGTTGGCATTGGAGAGACTGATTTGAAGAGAGGGACAGTAGGAGCTCAGTTTGCTGAAGTGTTAGGAAGCCCGAGAGTGTGCTGTGTGTACTGGTACAAGCCCCCAGCTATGGAAGTTGGAACAGGACATATGGTGGCTTATGTGTAAACTCTTCAGTCCCTCCTGTTCGTCTCCAGCAGTCACAGAGGAGTCTTTCCACCAGCTTTGAAGAGGATCCTTCAAAATTTCTGCAAAATTATATATATATAGTGTGTGTGTGTGTGTGTGTGTGTGTGTGTGTGTGTGTGTGTGCGCGCTGGAGATGGAGCTCTGGACCACTCACCAGGCCAGCGCTCTATCACTAAGCCACACCTCCATGCTGGTCAGTCTTTCAACTCTTAAGTTCCCCTTGGGGTCAGTGCCCCTGGAGGTACTGCAGTGCCAGATGTTTTCTTTGAGTGGGTCGAGCAAGTTCCCGTTCCATGTCCTGCTCCATCAGTCCGTCTCCTCCATTATTCTCAGAAAGGTGTGAGGAAATGGCCCCAGTTATCCCAGCAGGGTTTAAGTGACTATCTGCTTAGATTGTGTAAAACCAAAAGGATAAAGTGCGAGTGGAAAGTAGTTGTATTTGTTTGATTATAGCAGAAAATAGACACATTGGAAAGGTAAGAACAAGAATAGGCAGGGTACCAGATCACAGCCCTGTGGTAGCACATTTCCTGAATGGGCTCTGGAAACAATCTTGAGAAAAGAATTTGCTACAGATACGTTTTAGTGAGATTAGTGTATTTTCTTAGCAGGGTAGGTCAGTAGGTTCCGCTATAATTGCTGACTAATGTCCTGAGACTTTCGGAACTTTGAGGTCTCAGAGGAGTGCATATTAATCTGTGGGAACATAAGTCCTGCCTGGTATTGGCACCTGAATACTGCATTTTTCTCCCTGAAATGTGTTTGACTGCTCTTGAGACTGTGTTGAGGTGGTGGGTTGGTCATTCTTTACAGTATAAAGGGTTGTGCTTTGATTTTAAAAGATTTGCTTACTTTTAATTTGTATATCACATGCATACCTGGGGTCCAGGGAGACCTAAACAGAGCATCAACGCTGGGAACTGGAGTTGACCATGTTATAAGCCACGATCAGTTTTGGGAACCCAACCTGCGTTCTCCCCTAGTACAGCAAGTGCTCTTAACCGCTGAGCCATCTCTCTAGCCCCTGGAATCTTTTGTTCTCAAAAATATTTTAAAGGCATGCTAAAGTAATAACTTACATAATAAGTGAACACAGCTGGGCGAACTTTAAGATGCACTTCTGTAACACATGCTACTGAGGAATGTCATGAGTCCTCTGTCCTGCCATCCAGCTCCCAAATAATGACACAGAGATTTCTTATTAATTATGAAAGCTCGGCCTATAGCTTAGGCTTGGCCCACCAGTTCTTATAGCTTAAATTAACCCATTTATTTTAATCTATGTTCCGTCACGTGTCTTGTTACCTTATCTCTCTGTACTGCCCAGCGCCTAGATTCCTCCTCCTCTTCCTTTCTCTCCCCAGAAATCTCACCTACACCTCCTGCCTAGCTCTTGACCATTCAGCTTTTTATTACACCAGTCACAGGAACACATCTTCACACAGTGTACGAATAGCCCACACAGAGGGAAGCATGGCGGGCTGTAGAAATGGTACCGTGGCATTGTTTTGAAAACTGATTTCTAACAGAAAACTTCCTAGTGATTGAGAATAGATAATCATTTCAGTGTTCATAACTCTGTTTTTTTTTTGTTTGTTTAAAATTCACATACTAAAGTCTAACAACATTGTTAATTTTTTCCTGAAAAGTATTTGTCATTCTGACCGTAGGGTGTTCAAGCAGGTTACAGCACTGTGATACTGAGACAAAAAATATGATCACATTCTTACTTAAGAGTCTAACAGTGAGGCGTGGTGTCTCACGCCAGTAATCCCACATTCTGGAACCTGAGGCAGGATAGCCCCAAGTTCGAGGCCAGCCCTAGCTATAGTAACAGTCCAGGTCTCGTTCTGTGGCCTCGACCCCTTGTGGGTCGAATATCAGATATTTACATTATGATTCATAACAGTAGCAATATTAAGTTATGAAGTAGCAATGAAAAATTTTATGGTTGGAGGTCACCACAACATGAGGAACTGTACTAAAGGGTTGCAGTATTCGGAAGGTTGAGGACCACCGCCCTAGAGAAAAGTAAGCCGGAAATGTTGAACTTTACAAACCACTTGGGTTCTCGTTTGCTCTTAGCTGAAGGCTGTTTCGCCTTCTGAGTCTGAATTCATGAGTGCTACACCCTTGTCTGATTAATTCCTTGTGTATTGGTTCAGATAGTTTTTCTGCGTCCTGTAAAAGGTGATGTGTAGCTATCCTTAGACTTAGCCTCTTTCAGTATCTTGGAAACAGTGTGACTGAGCACTTTGAGTTTCAGGTTGCCCTTTTTGTCACTAGGCTTCCTGGAGATTCACGGACAAGAATAGGATTCATGACTTTTGACAGCACTATTCATTTCTACAATTTACAAGAAGGATTATCACAGCCTCAGATGTTGATTGTATCTGATATAGACGGTAAGCGTCAGAGGGTAGTCTGTGTAGCTGTGGGTTTGGAGCAGGGTCCACTTGACTTTAAGGTCCGACTTGTCATATGCTGTGAGCATGATTTGGTAGAGCTTGGCATTTGTTTAAAATAGGTGTTTGCGTGGAAATGCTTGATTTTGAGTTTTGCGTGCGTGCGTGCGTGCGTGCGTGTGTGTGTGTGTGTGTGTGTGTGTGTGTTGATGTGTATATTTGGAGTATATGTGTTTACTATGGCAGAATTATAATACACATGGCCAGTGTCCTTGTAGAACCAAAATGCACTACTTTATAATGTCCTCTTGACTATGTCCTGATGAAATGTTTTTTCCCTATAGATGTTTTTCTGCCCACGCCGGATAGTTTGCTTGTGAATCTGTATGAAAGTAAAGAGGTAAGATTAATTTGTCTCCTCGAAGTATCAAGACACTTGTTATTAGCTGTTTCCCATCTTAGCAGTTGTTACTGGTCCATTGCTGTTGGACACTGTGGGAGCATCTAGTGAGTCCTTCCTGCATGGTCCCCAGAGGTGGAGTTGCCACGCTGTATTCTAGAATGTTTCAGAGAAGAAAACCCTCTCGCCTTCTCAATAATTCAACCTTTCATCTTCCCTCAGCTTATAAAAGACTTACTGAACGCATTACCAAGTATGTTCATCAATACCAGAGAGACGCACAGTGCCCTCGGGCCTGCCCTTCAGGCTGCCTTCAAACTGATGTCTCCCACGGGTGGCCGCGTGTCTGTATTTCAGACGCAGTTACCTTCCCTGGGGGCGGGACTTCTGCAGTCCAGAGAAGATCCGAACCAGAGGTCAAGTACCAAGGTATTTATGTTGAGTGTTTATATCTTAACCACTGAAGACTGAAATTATCCAGTACCTCCTCTTTGCTTCATTAGCGGTAAATAAAACCAGTAAGAATTTAAGCCAGATTGCCTTTATTTGGGGGTTTGGTGTATTATGACTTAGTTAGCAGAACATCAGATTTGGTCTGAAGAGATGGCCCAGTGGTAAGAGCACTGACCATACACACCTGCTCACCAAACTCAGTCCCTTTCAGGTAGAAGGTCGGAGGTGGTGGCACACATCTGTAGTCCCAGCAGTCCCGCAGCTCGGGGGGCACGGGTGCACTCACACCCACACTAAACTAGACACATTCATTTTTAATGTTCAGAAACGTGCCCTACCTGATCCTTTTATTTACAGATGAACAAAGTACTGTCTTGCCAAAGGTGGAATGGCTATTTCTCTTTTTTTTTAAAGATTTATTTATTTATGTATTTATGTATGTATGTATGTATGTATGTATTTATTTATTTATTTATTTATTTATTTATTTATTTATTTATTTATTTATTTATTATGCAGTGTTCTGTCTGCAGGCCACAAGAGGGCACCAGATCTCATAACAGATGGTTGTGAGCCACCATGTGGTTGCTGGGAATTGAACTCAGGACCTTTGGAAGGGCAAGCAGTGCTCTTAACCTCTGAGCCATCTCTCCAGCCCCCAGTGGAATGGCTGTTTCATCATAAAGTTGTGGCTTGATTTTCTGTCCCCAGTGTCATTTCTATTATACAAGTGAAAAACTTAATCAAGCTCTTATAATTTAACATGCTTATGAATAAGCTTTTTAGAGTACAGAGGGAATACTAATCTTTATATAAAACTTAGATAGTAGAGAAAAATGTAAGCCTTCAGTAATCGCACTGTCCAGGTATTAATGCTTAGTGAACACAAACTAATGTAATTTGTCTTCACTCACATAAACTCTGGCATTTTTCATTGTGATTTCTGAGATCCCCAAAACTCTACAAAGTATGTATGGGTTAGTAAAGGTGAAAGTATTCAACTGTCCAGTAGCCTCGAGGTTACTCGTTAAGCCTTCCTTATCCTTGTTAGTAACAGGATATCAGCATGTTCAGTAGCACTCGCTCTGGAGCTAGCTTTCTAATCAGTCTGACGTCATCAGACTTGCCTCAGTGTTCTCATCCGTGAGAGCTGATAATGAAAATCTTACGGGATGTGTTTGTGAGCATTGACTCATTCAGCTTATATAAAATATCTAAAGCTGTGTGCCGTGTGTCTTCCCCACTAGGGGTGAAGGTGAGGGGTTCTCACTGGGTAGCCCAGGCTGGCTTTGAAGACTCAGCAGTCTTCTTGCAGCATCAGTTTCCAAAGTGCAGTGGTTTGAGCCATAGTGCCTGCTGTGAACACTAGGTTTTGTTACTGTTGGAGATCTGGGCCCATACTCTGTTGGGTGATAATGGAATGAAGTATGTATCTTCTCCTTGTTACAAGAGACATACACTGTGTGCATAACCAAAAGCTCTTTATGATCTGTTGACTTAGGTGGTGCACCATCTTGGGCCTGCCACTGATTTCTATAAGAAACTTGCTTTGGATTGCTCGGGACAGCAGACTGCAGTGGATCTCTTCCTTCTCAGTTCCCAGTATTCTGACCTTGCTTCTTTGGGTAAGAGGATGTCGTCATGTTACCGAATTACAGATTTCTCACATGTAATGAACGCTGTGCTCTTCAGTAAGCACTCTTGGTACTGGGGAGAGAGGCGCGTGGGTTAGATAGGTAGTATGTATGATGTAACTTTAAAGCCCGATGCCCAGAGAAACTGCTCTTACTATTCTGCTTTGTAGCATGATTCCCTTAGCCATTCTGCTCAACAATAAACTTCAGTGTCTTATATTTTATAAATGTCTCAGGTTTCAGATTTATCTCATTCCTGTCCATGTTGGGCTTTCACATAACAGTTTTTCATAACATGGACTCTGTAGTACTAGTTAGACAAGCTGATTATCGTTACTTCTCTAGCTAATACTTGATGTATTTCTCCCTGAAGCGTGCATATCCAAGTACTCTGCAGGGTGCATATTCTACTACCCATCTTTCCACTCTACTCACAATCCTTCGCAAGCAGAGAAGTTACAAAAAGACCTAAAACGGTACCTCACCAGGAAAATTGGATTTGAAGCTGTCATGAGAATAAGATGTACTAAAGGTATGACCTTGTGAAAAGTGTGTGTCTGTTCCATTCCTGTGTCAGTCAGTGAGCATTACCAGACCCGTGGGTAGGTGGCTGTCCATCACAGAGGACCTCTTGCTGGGTCCAGCTGAACCGGGTCTGAAATGTAGTTATTGAGCGACCATTGATCGGTTTCTTTAAATAACTAGAATCCGTGGATAAAAGCAACGTCTTTGTTAATTCAAGAAAAGCAGGAGGAAAGCACATGTTAGTGACAGTGGGAACAGGAAAGGTCGCTCTCTTAACAACTATTTAATTGATGACTTCCTTGGGTTATGTGAGTGTTTGTGGGGCAGAATCTCATCTTACATCCAAAGTAAGGAACCCTGGGTTTCTCACTTTTGTGTATTACAGTTATGTCTCAGCTGGACCTGCATGTAGACTGTGATAGTAAGGTTAGGTGTAAGTGTAGGTTAATGAGGATAAGGCTCCCTTTATAGAACCTGCATTGTTGCTTCAGTTAGAACCAGCCTCACTCTGCACTTACGTAGAGATACAGTCACTTGCTCGTCTTCACGCCAGCTCTCTCCCCCAGGTCTTTCGATGCACACTTTCCACGGAAACTTCTTTGTCCGCTCCACCGACTTACTGTCTCTTGCCAACATCAATCCTGACGCTGGGTTTGCAGTACAGTTGTCAATTGAAGAGAGTCTGACGGACACTTCCTTAGTGTGCTTTCAGACAGCCCTGCTCTACACATCCAGCAAAGGTGTGTTGTCGAAACTGGAGCGCCGTGTAGCCCTCTTTCCGCCTCCTTTAGTAGAGAGGAGAAAGAATGATATGCTGCGGCAGTAATGGCACTTGGAGTAGCGGACTAAGTGTGTGTTCTGTTTCTTTCTCTTAACTCACGTTTGAATTTTTATTTATTTTTTTAAAGATTTTTTTTTTAATTTATTTATTATATATAGTGTCCTGTCTGCGTGTTTGCCTGCACGCCAGAAGAGGGCACCAGATCTCATTACAGATGGTTGTGAGCCACCATGTGGTTGCTGGGAATTGAACTCAGGACCTCTGGAAGAGCAGTTAGTGCTTTTAACCTCTGAGCCATGTCTCCAGCCCTTTGAATTTTTAAATAACACACCTTAAGATGGATTTATTACTATTTATGTGTGCATGCATGTTTGAGTTTATGTGCAGCACATGCAAACAGAAGCTCATGGGAGCCAAAAGAAGGTATTGGATCTCCTGGACCTAGAGTTACTAGTGGTTGTGAGCCAATATATGGATGCTGGGACTCAAACCCAGGTCCCCTGCAAAAACAGCAACCACCTTTAACCACTGAGCCATCTCTCCAGCCCCAAATAACACACTTAAAAATATTTTATCACATTTATTTATTAATTCTGTGTGTGTACACTCATAGGCAGACATGCCACAGTATGCATGGGGAGATCAGATGACAAATTACAGAATCAGTTCTTCCTTTCACAAGTCAGTCCCAGGGCTCAAACACAGGTCATCAAGCTTGATGACAAGTGCCTACACCTGCTGAGCCATTCCTCTGGCCATGTGATTTTCTTAATTTATGGAAAATTCATATTTAGCATCATATGTTTCTGGTAAGCACAGTGTGACTAACTCTACCATCCTCTGCATTGGTGCTCTGTAAAATAAAGAACTGCAGTAAGGGAGGCCTTCATTTCTTACTTGACAGTCTAAGTCTTTGATGTTTTACTTGCTTGAGTATAATTTAGAACAATATTGAAGGTAAACTAGAACCTCTGGAGAGGTGGCTTAGCAGTTACAGCAGTTGCTGCCTCCAGAGGCTGGGTTCGTTCACAGCATTCACATAGGGCAGATCACATCTGCCCCTTTCTCGAGCCCTAGGGGATCCAGCCCCGTTTTTTGCCCTCTGTGGGTACATGCACACTTACATGTATAGGTATACATTTATCGAAATTACAAATAAAACCTTTGAAAACAAACAAACCAACCAGAAATTAACATTCAACTGTATGTAAGATATATATGTTCATAGTTGACAGGGTTGGAGAATTTTCTTAAGAGACATTTATTTTATGTGAGTGAATATCTTCTCTGTATGTATGTATGTATGTATGTGCACCATGTGTATGCTTGGTGCCTGTGGAGGTCAGGAGAGAGCATAGATTTCCCAGGCCCGGAGTTACAGACAGTTGTGAGCTGCTATATGGGTGCTGGGAACTGTGCCTCGGTCCTCTGAAAGAACAGCAACTGTCCAGTCTCTGGGGAATATTGTATTTGAAACATGCTAACTAGACTGGGGTGTAGCTCAGCACTACAGAGGGCCTAGCATTTGTGAGGACCTGGCTTTAATCCCTAGCATGCAAAAAAATGAAATTAAGCCTCAAAACATTAATTATAAAGCCTTTTCTATTTCCGAATGTTGTTGATGATTTAGTCTAGCAGAACAGTAATCAGAGTGAAATTGTGATCTGGGTGCTTTCTTCTTAGCCCCATGTGCAGTAATGACATGTTCCATTCATTAGGTGAGCGGAGAATCAGAGTGCACACACTCTGCTTGCCGGTGGTAAGTTCCCTCGCAGATGTGTACGCAGGAGTGGATGTGCAAGCTGCCATCTGCCTTCTGGCCAACATGGGTGAGTAACACGAAAGAGCAGGTGAAATACCTGTTTCTAACCTTAAAAACACGGGCTTTTCCAATTTTTTTTTTAACTTTAGAAATCCCTCAATTAATTAAAACCTTTTAATACATTTTTATGTATTACAGGATGAATTATGCTGTTCTTATATTTTAAAAATAATTCCTAGTTTAAAATCTCCTAGGGGGGTTGTGATTTGTGTAAACCAGGATCTCCTTCAACTAATGTGTAAACCGTCCCACATCCACGCATGGAATACGGCTCAGCAGTGAGCAGGAAGGGGCTGTCAAACAGTTAGTGTGACTTCCAAAGGCATTATGCTAGGGGACACAAGGTGTGTCCATGTGACCCCACATACATGACTTTAGTAAGAGGAAAATTTATACAAAGGATAATAGATTGGGGGCAGAGAGAGACCTTCACTGCAAAGGAGCCCCACAGGGAGTAATTTGGGGTGATGAAACTGCCGTGGATCTTTAGTGTGGTGGTGGTAGCTATTCTGCATTTGATGCGTAACTGCCATAGAACTACACTCAGAAAAGTACATTTTACTCTATACTTAAAGAAGCCTTCAGTAATTAATACATTCCTGAGGTTTGGTTTTGAGTCTCTTTTTATGAATAAACACATGTGCAGTGAGCCTTGCTGTTTCCTTACATCACTGGAGAAAGCAGCCATTATGACTAACTTGGAGCAAAAATATAATAGCATTTACTGAAAGACCTCCTTTCCACACCTCATTTGGCAGTACTAGGAATTGAACCAAAGATAGAAGGAGCGTGGCATTGATCCATACTCCTCCTCCTCCTCCAGGGTTTTAGTATGTAGAAGTGTGTGTGTGTGTGTTTGTGTGTGTGTGTGTGTGTGTGTGTGTGTGTGTGTGTCTCCTGTCTGAGAGAAGAGAGCACTTCCTGGGATCTGGTGGCTGAGTGCCCTCTCACTCTGCAGCTGTGGATCGCTCGGTGTCATCAAGCTTGTCGGATGCCAGGGATGCCTTGGTGAACGCTGTGGTGGACCCCCTGTCCGCCTATAGCTCGGCGGTGTCGAGTGTGCCGCGCTCCACCCTGACAGCACCAAGCTCACTCAAGCTGCTCCCGCTCTATGTTTTGGCGCTTCTCAAACAGGTAGTTCTCTATATGTCGTAGTTCATCAGTTTCTTAGAAGCTCTCGGTGGATGAAGGACTGAAATCTGTATTGTTTTTAATAGTTAGCTAGAGAGCCATGTGCTTTGGTGTTGTAAGATTTCTGAAAATGGGGGGAATGGGTGGAATATGGAGGTGTGCAGATGCACCATGACTCTTGTCCAAACATGTCTTTTTCCTTTATATCGGCAGTTTGAATTATGAAATGGCCACATGTGCTCCTGGAAGAGACTCTCAGCTAAGGACTAGCGCTTACTGAGTGTCTTTCCATCATGTCATCCTCTTCAAGGCATATTTGCATCATTTTAGTTCCGAGAAACTGATTTACTTCCTTGCCTATTAAATACTGGCTGAGCCTTGAGTCTCCACAGTTGGGTTTGCTGTTTACGTGCTGCATGTATGTTTCACTTGGAACATGTGTCTTTTTTCCTTGCAGAAAGCATTTAGAACAGGTACAAGCACACGCCTGGATGATCGTGTTTATGCCATGTGTCAGATGAAGTCTCAGCCACTTGTTCATCTAATGAAAATGATTCATCCCAACTTATATAGGATAGACAGACTGACAGATGAGGTATGCATTTGTCCTGACCTTCTGCCCAAGGTGCTAAGGTCTTTTCAGTAGTTCTTCCATTCTCTTCTTCCCTGTGGTGGTGAACATTCGAATAATGAAGACTTCTAGGGACCTAGGTACACAATGGGACTTGAGGATGCTATCAGCCGGTGGGTAGAGTTTTTAAAAATAGTTTCCTGTGGGAAGCTTGGTTTTAATGTTTGATTCAAAGATAAGTTACAGAGTGATGTCCATTTGTATTTTGTAGCTATTGGCAGTTTGGGATATGACCAGACTGCAATTTTAGTTACATAGTAAACCAGGTCTGTTACCCAATAAGACTTTTAATATGCAACTGTATAGTGTCTTTTTTCTTCCTTGTGTTCAAACTGTATTCTTTGGGGTTAGTATTCATTCCAAACATAGTATTATGTTGTAAGAGGAATGTAAAATGTGGCATTCAGCTATCATAGTATTGATACACACTGACCTTAGAAGGGAAGTAAATGAAACAGATAGTCCATTTTACATTTTCACTTTTTAAATTTGAATACATTTGAATGTCTTCATTCTACTGTAAAACCATGGTGAACAGCCAGTGTGTTTTCATTCTCTAAAATGTGTCATAGATTAGTGTTTTATAGAAGTGACTGATTCCTAAAGTCTGAGACAGCAATTACATATGACTCGCTAGATTATGCCTTTTCTTTTCAGGGCGCCATCCATGTTAATGACAGGGTCGTGCCTCAGCCGTCACTTCAGAAACTGTCTGCAGAGAAGCTAACCAGAGAGGGAGCTTTCCTCATGGACTGTGGCTCGGTAAGCATCCCTGCTGGCAAAGCTGCTGCTCTGACTGGCAGAGGACACACATGGGCTAGCCCTGGCTTCACCCAGCAGACAGGGCACGAGGAACCCGGGACTGGCACAGGAGCTCAGCTTACTATAGACCCTACAGGTGGACGTCAGTATAAATTAGCACATTGTCCAGCTACATGTACTCAGAAAAGAAATGCCTACCATCAAGAGCTTTACCATCGGAACCATCAAATTCAGATGGACCTCAAGAAGTTCTCTTAGGGTTCAGCTTCTCTCCACTGCCAGGAGTTCTACTGATGGTTGGAGGTTAGAGAAGTCACTCAGGAGTGGCGGAAGGAGTGGCGGAAGGAGTGACCAGCAGTCCAGACAAGTGCAAACAGCCACAGAACTCATGAGTTGAAGTAGAGATAGTAATTGAAATTGAAAGCCAAGGAATACCACAAAGTCACACCACACAACAAACTGCACACAAGAGATTTATTGGGAGCAGAAAAAAACAGGAGGGTGGCTGCCTCTGCTGGAGTGAGAAACAGCAGCAAACTGAACAGGATAGAGAGCTTATATAGAGTTTTTTGAGAAGGGGATGGAACTTTTCAGGGTGGAGCTTTCCAGGGTAGAGATTGGTAGGATCTTAGGTCCAGAGATTGGGCTTTTTACTCTGCAGGATGAGGGCAGGCTCCAGCAGTTAGGGCAGTGAGAGGTCCTGGGGAAGGGGCCTGGCTACTCAGTGTGGCTCGGGGGCTTCCCAATAGGGGTCAGATATTCTTATTAAAGCAGTACATTCCTGTTAGGGAAATAAGTGCAGGGGGCTGGGAAGATGATGGCTCACTGGGTAAGAGCACTTAGCCAGAAGAGTCTGGCTTGGTTCCCGCACCCATACATGGCAGCTCACAACCATCTGTAACTCCAGTTCCCGGAGCTCTGACATCCACTTCTGGCTTCTGTGGACACTGCACACAAGAGGTATATATACATGCACATAGGCAGAATACTAATACACATAGAAAAAAAGTTTTTTAAAGTTTTCATTTTATGTGCATGAGTATTTTGCCTGCATGTGTGTCCATGCACCACATGCATGCCTGGTGCCTGAGAAGGTCAGAAGAGAACACTGGATCTCCCTGGAGCCGGAGTTATGGGTGGCTGTGAACCACCATGTGGATGCTGGCCACCAGACCCGGGTTATCTGCAAGACTGACCGATCCACTGAGCATCTCTCCAGCCCCTAAATAAAGAAGCCTTAAATAGTCTTAGAAGCCTTGAAATTTAAGCAAAGAAGATGGGAAGTGCTTTTGATTCTTAGAACTAGGTTTGCAATGTTCTAGTTATATATCCCCTTTTATGTTTGTTCGATTTTGTGTCTGAGATAGCATAAATGACCTCTTTTGTGTATGATAACTGAATTAGTTCGACAGGATTTTCTATTAGGGAATTTAATATTTTGTTGCACCCCTCCCCCCCATTTATTTTTTAGGTTTTTTACATTTGGATTGGCAAAGGCTGTGACAATAACTTTATAGAGAATGTGCTTGGGTACCCTGATTTTGCAGCAATACCACCAAAAATGGTCAGTGGATTTTTGTTGTATTACTTTTCTGGAGGAGAGGTAAATATCTGTTTATTTTGGCTAGGACACTGATGACAGGCAGAAGTATCAGCTCCATGCAAGCCAGTTTGGTGAACAGGGAATTTATTGAGGCTCCTTAGGAACATGGGTGAGGGATTGCACACAGAGGTGTGGGTGACCCAGCACAGCTGCATCTCTGAGGTCACCTGTCTGGATGACAACCTTAGGAAAGCTTATTCCTGGAACCCTTCAGTTAACCTGCCTCTTACATTCTCCAGCAGGAGACTGGGTGGAATCCCGCGTGAGGGCATGGGTAGCCTTCCTCCCCTGAGGAAGTGCTAACAGACTCACTGGTGTTAGTGTAGACCTAACTTGCCATTTGTACTGTTCACCTATTTAGTTTCCGTGACTGCAGACCAAGGTTCTCTCTCCTCATTGATGGAGATGGAATGATCAGAGAGGATGTTAGTTAGGACTGGAGGAAGTAACTTTATGTCAACAGTTTTTGCAGTATTAAGTTTTATCTTTTATATATTTGTATGTTTTCTTTCAATATAAACTTTGTGTGATGTTTGCCTTTTTTTCTTCTCCCCCACTTTTTCAAACTGGGTTTCCCTGTGTAGTCTTGGCTAACTTGGGACTCACTCTGTAGACCAGGTTAGCCCCAGGTTGACAGTCCCTCTTCCTGTGTGCTAGGATTATAGGTGTGTGCTGTGGCCATTCGACTTAGTTTACCAGTTATATTCACAGAGTTGTACATACATACATAGAGGCAAAACACTCATACATAAATAAACTAATTAATTAAAAAGTTCCCTCTGTGGGCCGGACCAGAAAAAGAAAATGTTTGCTTATTTTATGGATATGGGTGTTTTGCCTGGGTGTATGTCTATGTACCATGTGCATGCCCGCCTGGTGCCCACGGAGACCAGAAGAGGGTGTTGGATCAGCTGGGAGTGGAGTTCCAGACAATTGTAAGCACCATTTGGATGCTAGGAATTGAACTCAGGACCTCTGGAAGAGCAGCCAGTGCTCTTAACCACTGAGTCATCTCTCCAGCCCCCCCAAAATAATCTTTATAAATTAAAAAAAAAATCAAAGAAAGATGAAATTCTCAGAATGTGATTTTCAAGTAAGTTATGTGTAATTTTAAGGTGGATTTGGGGTTTAGTGATAGCCTCTTCGTTTATATATTACCCCTGGAGGAGACGGGAAGTTGGAGGGCACCGGTGCACACCATCTGATGTGTGTGCTTTACTGGGTTGTCTAGAACAGTGCAGTAGCCAGGTAAAATATCGTGGATATACTCCATACTCACCAGCAAACACACTTTTTTTTCCTCCAACTAAAATTTCCTCCCTGTGGTTGCTACTGTTGGGTCTAGGGGCAGAATGCAGGCTTGTGATTGGCTTCCCGGAAGCCCCAGTATCTATTTACCAGTTGGCAAAGGTTTTTAAAACTTCTTAAGAGAACCAGTTAAAGATCACATGCTGTATGATGCAGTATATTATTTTACTCCAAAAAATTGTACATTGTGGATGTATTCA
The DNA here is from genome assembly GCA_902168415.1 of Peromyscus melanophrys. NCBI lineage: Eukaryota > Metazoa > Chordata > Mammalia > Rodentia > Cricetidae > Peromyscus > Peromyscus melanophrys. Next base: position 54,281 of record CABHPR010131326.1, read on the forward strand.
GGGAAATCTGTGTGTATATACACATGCTTATAGGGTTAAACGCTGTTGTTACAACCGTTCTGTTGCATTTACTAAAAGGAATGCGGCCTGGAGAGGGAAGGTGTGTTCAATGTTAGTGTATATTTGTGTTTTCTAATTATATTTCTTTTACCAGACACATCTTCCAGAGCTAGACACGCTTTCATCCGAGAGAACTAGATCCTTTATAACCTGGCTTAGAGACAGCCGACCGCTAAGCCCCGTCCTTCACCTGGTAAAGTAAGTCTTCCGTAATTTCATGATGATGTTGTCTTTCCTGAACTCCACATAGTTGTATTTCTACAATGTGGATTTATTCTTTGTAACAATATAATACATTTTGGGTAAATGTTGTTCTCTGCCTTTCAGAGATGAGAGTCCCGCCAAAGCAGACTTTTTCCAGCATTTGATTGAAGACCGCACGGAGGCTGCATTCTCTTACTACGAGTTTCTGATTCACATTCAGCAGCAGATTTGTAAGTGAAGTCCACCAGAGGGAGTCAGCGTGGACCGCTCCACAGCCGGGTAGAGCACGCTCCATCAGAGAAGCACAGGAGACTCAACACGAGGTGGTGTTGGAAGACACGATGCCCATCCCCGTGTCTGCGGCACGGGCCAGAGATAGAGGGGAGAGGGAGTGAGAGTCCCTCCAGGGAATGCTGCTCCACCCAGCGTGCCGAGTCGGTTTCTACGCATTTGCAGGAGCGCAGCAGTACAGTGCTCTTCTGAGCCGGCAGACTCCAGGACTGTGGAATGACATGTCACAATCTCAACTAGATAAAGTCGTCTTCTACAATTAACCTAACATTTCTGGACTTGAGCTCGGATGAGAGATGCCCCAGGGCAGCGGTACTGTCTCACTTGTTTGTATGAATTACTTTTTAACAGGAATGATTCATATTCGTGAAATGAATTCAACATTTCCCTGTAAAGGCACTAGACTTTCAGTCCATGAACTGTAGGAAAAAGTATATATAATGTACATAAATGTTACATTTGTAAAGAGAATGTAAAATGTAACTAAGAATATGAATTGCTAAACTGTGGCATTGTTGGATGACACTCTTTGTCACAGTTAGGGAATGAGGTTGACTAATGCATATTATGAATTGAATCCACAAAAGAAACATGAAACTATTTGTAATTCTGTTAAATCTTTTATGTGGCTTTATTTATGATCAGCCTACTAATTAAAAATATTTTGCTTGACAGTTGGTTTGGTGGTTTGTTTATTTGATTGTTTTCTGGAGGGTTTTTGTTTTGGGTGGGGATATTTTTTAAACAGTAGGAATCTTGAATTGACTGCTTGGAGAAGATGCAATACCAAGTTGCATTCATCAGTGAATCTATACATCGTCATTAGTTTGTAGAGACTACCAAGTGACTACTGTCTGTATTCTAAAACATGATGTTATTTTCAAAATACTTAATGACTGAACATAATCTCATCTCATTTAAACTAAGGATTTTTTTTTTCCTACCAATTTGTAAAGAGAAAATTTTAAGAACATGTGGCTTTCCTTTTTAATCATATTGAAGATCATATTGAACTCGGAGAGATTTTTGCTCTGATCAAACTCTGTCGTTCACAGTACATTATTTGCTATAAAAACTGATGGTGATCCATTGGATTGTGGAGTGGAATTTTATTTTATGCACTGTGAAAGTCCCTGTTGGTAAATGTTAGGAAAAAAAATAAGGCTCTAGGCATGTGTGACTTTTACTGGTTTTATAACTTTGTAGATTCCTTTTCTTTCTTTTTGTTTTTTCAGAGCAAAATGTTTTTGTTTTGGTACTGGTTGGGGGCATAGAAGGAAGATGACGGAGACTCCGAAGAGGCGGCTTCTGAAGACAGTTGGCAGCAGTGGTGATCTGGAGAATCTAGCTCAAGCAGTTGCAAACTTTGTCGTAGTCCCTGGCCTTTTCTCTCCTACAAGAGCATAATCCCAGGAGACAGCACCCTGGGGTTCCTGCTTTTCTTTAGATAAAGATAAAAAAGCACTCTCCCATCCCCTGATGGAAGTGAGTTTAAATGACTCACACTAATTGGTAGCAGAGCTGTAATAAAAACCGAGTGTTCTCCCCACCCACAGCCCCCACAGGACTCTGTTTGTCTCTGCACCCTGCTGTCACCACCCAGAAGCTTACTGCGGGTCCCTAAGGGCAACTAAACATTGTCAGTCCGTTGTTTATCATGTGTGTGTGTGTGTGTGTGTGTGTGAGAGAGAGAGAATGGGAACAAGTGTGTGGAGGGTCAGGACACTGGAAGTTAATTCTCTCATCTACCTGGCCTTCATGCTGTCATGGGAAGCTTTCATGGCTCTGCTGAGCTATCTTACTGGTCTAATACTGTCATTGTAGAACAAAAATGTGGTATTTCTACCTAAAGAAGAGTGTTTTATCTTTGTGAACTCTGTTATCTTAAAAATTACTAAATCGCTTAATGTAGCACAAGGCAAAAAACAAAACCGGAAACCCTGTAACCACAGTTCTCACCATGTGGGTAGCGACCCCTGTGGGGTTGAATGACCCTTTCACTGGGGTTGCATATCAGATATTCTGCATGTCAGGTATTTACATTATGATTCATAACAGTAGCAAAACAGTGATGAAGTAGCAAGGAAAATAATTTTAAAGGGGGTCAGAAGATCAGCAGAGAAGCAGGGAAGTGTCTGGTACCGCCAGAAGAGTGAGGCTGCCCTGACTGTTGGTATGTAGCGCATCTGACAGGCAGGACTGTGTCTGGTAGGTACACCTGCAATCCTAGGATCAGGCAGGACCAGGAGTGCAAGACTAGCCTTGTCTACAGAGTGAGACCCTGTCTTTAAAACGGGATACACGGAGGAACACAAAATGGGTGATAAAGTGGACCTAGTGTTTGCAGATCCCAATGTGGTCCAAGGCCTGGTGGGCTATCGATACAGAAGGAATGCGTGATCAGGATACAGGAGTCAGGTTTGAGTTTGGGATGGGGTCAAGTCATTGTCACAGGAAGAGTGATGACTCAGTGGTCAAGAGCACCTACAAGGGGTGGCTTGCAGCCCCTGCAATTCCAGTTCTAGGAGAAACTTGCTCTCCTCCAGCCTCCGGGGCACTGGATGCATGTGGTGCAAGTACACACAAGCAGGCACACGTTTTTAATGTCCATGACAAAACTAGACTGTCTGGGAGTAAACACTTGTGTAGTTGGTTGTTTTTACTCTTTGCTTTTTTGGGGGCCGACCACCCAGCTCCCAAATAAATACAGAGACTTATTCTTAGTTATGAATGCCCAGCCTTAGCTTGGCTTATTTCTAGCCAGCTTTTCTTAAATGATCCCATCTACCTTTTGCCTCTGGACTTTCTCCTTTTCTTACTTCTGTGTATCTTACTTTCACTCTTACTTTGTGGCTGGCTGGCTGGCTGGCTGGCCCCAGCTTTCTTTCTCCTTGTTTCTTGCTCCTCCATCTCTCCTCCCAGACTCTTATTTATTCTCTCTGCCTGCCAGCCCTGTCTATCCTTTCTCCTGCCTTGCTATTGGCCATTCAGCTCTTTATTAGACCAATCAGGTGTTTTAGACAGGCACAGTAACACAGCTTCACAGAGTTAAACAAATGCAACATAAAAAATGCAACCCATCTTTGCATCATTAAACAAATATTCCACAGCATAAACAAATGTAACACATCTTAAAATAATACTCTACAACACACTTGGGATATTATCAAGGATAGCTAGAGGAGGGGGTCAGGATAGAAAGCTCCAGGCTTAAAGTGGATCCTCTGGTAATTATGAAAGTGTCCCTAAGGTGACAAGTGAAGGACTGCAAGTGACAGGGTATGATGCCGAGTAGCATGAGCTTGGGGAACCTGTAACAAAGAGGAAGAATAATCTGGGCTCCTACAGATAAGGAGGAATTCATGGGGATGAGAACCCAAACCACACATTCTATGTATACATTTAGAGGTTTTTAATTTAGTTATAAGAACAAAATTACACCATTTGTAGAAAGATGGCTGGAATCAAAAATCATCTTGTTAAGTAAGCCAGACTCAGCTCAGACAAATACCAGCTCTTCGTGTGTGTGTGTGTGTGTGTGTGTGTGTGTGTGTGTGTGTGTGTGTGTGT
>CABHPR010131327.1:4348-15570 GCA_902168415.1 Peromyscus melanophrys
AAGTACGGTTTCCCTGAGTGAGTGCTTGGGAAAAGTACGGTTTCTCTAGTTTCATGGCCACTCTTGGTTGGATGGTTTTGTTGTTCATCTAACTCTGTAACACTTTAGAGATTTGAAACATTCATACCTTGTTAAGAGGTTTTAAGTTTTTTTTTTTACCGTGTAACTTTATTTACTGCACTTTGTTGTTCTTTCATTTTGGTAACAGTGTCCTCATCTCATACAAATTTATATATTTCAATACACACACACACACACACACACACACACACACACACACACACACACACATATATACACACACACACACACACACACACACATATATATATATATACATATATATATATATATATGCATGAATATATAGCTCAATTTAGCTATGGAGTAGCAGGTTGATTCTGAGAGCATGTTGCAGATATATACAACAGGAAACACAAATAAGCATACAGAATGTATGTATCAATGAAACTACTTTTCTTCTCCTCTCCCAAAAACACCTGTATTTTACTTAGGTGAAAACACACACAAAAAAAGGGCCCCTAGTAAGTCTGTTGCATCACACTGTGTCTTATGTAGTTTATAGTGCACTTACTAGTTATCAAATAAGTATTCTATAACTTTCTGAAATTAATCTATTAATAAAAAGAATGTTTCTTTAGGACGCAGCACTCTACTGATTTAAACAGGATAGTTCAGATGCAATACAATATCAAGGAAAAACCTAACTAGACATTTGTTCAAATTTTGACATCCACTCTCAAGATCAAAACCTAATGTGTAAGTCACAGGACATCTAAAAATATAAATGGCTTAAGACACAGGCTGTCACTTGGGTCTTAGACAGACTTACTCATGCTGAAGACAACATTTAGCTTTCTACATCTCATAAATGAAAATTTAAAGCCCCATTTTAGGATATAATCCTTCATAGATTTTATTGCTTAAGAATTATAGCAAAATCATGCTTAAGTATATTTTATATCAGTTATGAGCTGTGAACTTTGTATAAGTGTTGTAAGTTAGAATTTCTATGCTATCACATCCTAAATATGGCTTTGGAGAATTTATAGATCTCTGACTAGCCTTATCAACTATGTTATTTAATTGTTTGGGCAAATAGATGAGTGTAAACTACCATGTACTGCATTGTAAATAGCAAGTAAAGTTTTGCAACAATAGTTACATATTACAACATTGGAAGCATTTGGAACACATATAATTTTTGGATGGCATAATGGCCAATATATATTGAAATCCCAAAATGTTAAATGTAACCATCATTATTTTCTTCTTTGAATGAAATTTCAAATTTATTATACTTGAAACATATCAAAAATGAATTTTCTCTTGTTTGCTACAAGTCAGTGAAAATAAGTTGTACTTTTTGAAACAAGTCAAAGGTCCATATAGCAAACTTCTATCATCTATCACCTATCAATCATCTATAAATTGATCTATTGTTTTTTAATGTCATTGTCTGCATCTCATTTATCTACCGTTTATCTATCTATAAAAATCTATTATCATTGATGGAAGGTGGTGGCACATGCCTTTAATGCCTGCACATGGGAGGCAGAGGCAGGCAGATCTCTGAGTTTGAGGCCAGCCTGGTCTACAGAACAAGTTCCAGGATAGCCAGGGCTACACAGAGAAACCCTGTCTCAAAAAAATAAAATAAAATAAAATAAATAAAAATAAAATAAAATGGAAAAAATTCTATCATCTACTTATCTATCTATAATATATTTACCATATATCTACCCATTGATTTTGTATCCTATTTTCCATCAATAAGTCCTTTGGAATTTAATTTTTACAAGGTAACACAATTTAAAACAAAAAAAAACCCATAATACTAGTAACAAATCTAATATCTATGGAAAATAATGTCAAATTTTAGCAAAGGTCACACAAGTTGCCAACATGTTGAAATGTATAACTATTCCTGTGCTATTGTGAAGCTACCACTTTTCTTCAAATTAGATTTCTAGTAAACATCATTTCAGTTATAATCATGATAATATTTTATAATCAGAACTTGTTTGAGTTGGAACACGGAAGGAATTTAGATGTCATCACTTTCTCTTAAGACTAAAAGTCAAGATCTATTCTTAGATCTGTCAAAGAACTGAAGTCATAGAGCTAGGTCTACCCACCAAATTAAAGAGATCTACAGGTACATAGATTTATAACCACAATCAGAAATCCTTGAATAGATGTCTCTATGGCAACCAGTGTGCAGATGTCTCTATGCAACCAGTGCACAGGAGAATCTGAACCAAATTTCTAGAGCCTCAGATTGGATAACTTTGAGAATTAAAACTCCAGCAAGCCCAGCATATGCGAACCACCAGTTCCAAACTAACCACTGTGGATTTCAACTTCCATGGCTCCACAGATCTTCAAACTCGTTGCTAGAAGAAAATCCCCCTGTGTTTTTGACAAAAGGAAGGTAAAAGGAAACATTTATAAATATGGCAGTGCATTACCCTGTCCTTAGGGCAATTTGTTCTAGCCGGGATTTTATCATAGTCTAAATGACCTGGTAGAGAGAAAACACCAAATTTTCCCAAGACAAATATAAAACTAAAATAAAAATGCCAGCCTTCTTCAGCCACTATGATCCACCCAGTGAAACAGGGACTATGAGATGTATTGGTGAAGTTCACAGGATCACAGTCTTAAGAAGACAGACCCAATAAAGACTGTAATATGTTTCTCTTCCCTGGTATCTTACTACTTTGTGGAAGGTCTATTTACTTCAGTTTGCTGTCATTGTTTGCATGTTCTTGTTTTTAGTATATGAGGATAGCAAAGGAAAATAGTCACAAATACAACTGATGTTAATGCAACCTTATAAAAAATCATCTTCATCAATGTTGAGTTCACCCACACTAAAAGAGAGTGTTTATTTGGTTTAAAAAAACACACACGCACACAAACTACCATATATTATCTCCCTGAAACTCACTTTGAATATGAAGGCACATATATTAATAAAGAATAGGATAATGATTACCACACAACACTAACCAAAAGTAGTAATAGGCTTATTAATTTCAGAAAGAGAAGACTACAGAACAAGAATGATTTAATTGATGCTATATCATGATGAAAAAGTAAGTCACTACTATTCTCAACTTTGTCAAAAGAAGTAACCAAAACCTCATAATTATACAAGATGAAATAGATGAGTCCACTATTATAAATGAATCTGCTATTGTAATTGAAACCTCTCACCACAATCTACACCCTCCCCAAATGGACAGATCCCATCGGCACAGGGTGATCATTTCATTGACTGCAAAGCACTCAACATAGATCAACAAATTATAATTGACACCTTGTTCACCTGCAGAAGCATATTACCTGTTCTTCTCAAACTCACAAAGAATATTAACTAAGATAGGCCACAAATTGGGTATGATATACATCTTAAGAAAATTAAAGAAGACATTAATGATGAAATGTCTCCTCTCATACCACAAGGGAATTGAAACAGAAATTAATAATGGAAACAAACCTGGAGATAAAAAATGTTTCCTAATTGTACAGGGCTCAAAGAATAAATACCAAGAGCAATTATAATTCCAGGTGATCATCTACATGAATTCATCCTTTGACATGGTAAACCATCCATATTGGTGTCTCATACTCGGTTTTTGTTTTGAGATTTATTTGTCAAATCTTTTTGTTGGATATGCAGCTAGGGCATTCTATTCAGTGAGATACATGGTTTGCTTTAAATTATTATTCATTTCAATATAAGAATTTACAATGTGATTTTTAATGTGCTGTTTACTTTATGTACATATTATTTAATGTTGATTTCTTGTTTTCACTTACAATAAGTCTTAAATTTAGCCTATACAAAGCAACAGATGAACTAAATCCTATTATTAATGCATAAATTTCCAAACTCAACAATGCAAAATATATAGCTAAAAGGCCACCTTAAATAATGTTTAAAATAAAAGACCTCTGAAAACAAGATCAGAGCTATATTAGCAAAATTAAAAATAAATTTAAACTATCATATTAAAACATTTTTATCTTAAATGGTACAATCATCTGGGTATAGTAATATCCCATATGTAAAATATTGCCTAGTATTAAAGCACTTCATTGACACAAACTATACTTTTGTCGTCTTCGCGTTTTTGCCTCAGCGGAGTACCGTAATCTTAGAATATTCAGAGGTTCTTGTTATTTTTATTCCTGTGTGATGGCAAATGAAAATGTAGCTCAGACATGATGGGCCATACCTTCAATCCAGTACTCTGGAGCCAGGGGTAAGTATATTTCTGTGAGTTAGAGGCCACCTGTTCAGTAAAGAGAATTCCAGGTCAGCCAGGGCTACATAGTGAGACTTTGTCTTCAAAAAAATGATTTATAGGAATATAAATATTTTGTATCTATCATATTTAATTTTAAATTAAATTCACATGTATTTCATATTAGTTGTTGATAGGCAAAATTTCTCTCCTATTTGAATCATTTACAGACAATTTGAAATCTACACTAAATAATGTAAGTAAACAATGAATTTGCTCATCCATAATAGTAATAACTATCAGCTAACACTATCAATAATAAATAATAACAAGTTATCTATTCCTAACTCAATGTGCTATCTTAAAATAGACTACATAATCCTCTTACCCAAATATGTCAGGATCAAAGACCAAGATGGAAGGCTTTGAAAATAAAATTAGCCAATATTTGCTACTTTCTTGACCCTGTAAACTCTAAAAGAGCTGAGTTGCTAACAGGATTATATCAGCACATGAAGGTCTGTGCTGAAAGCTGTTTGCCTGCCCTTGCATCTCAGTATCTCAAGAGAGCTGTTAAAGCATTTGGGATAATTATAAACATTATTGACAGGCAATAACTGCTTTTCAAAATATCCATTGAAAATCATAATAATACTCATATTTGCATTACAATAGAGCTGCGTAAGCTCTCAGCCTGTTTAGAGGAGAGGAAAAATATGTTGTGTTCATTGTTGCTCCCTATATGATATTCAATTTGAAAATTCATTTTCACATCAAGGAGGAATATTGTAGGAGATTTGGGGCCGAAAATTCAATGCATTGAAACTATAATTTTACATATAAAACCCATCATTTAGGTATCATCAAGGCTTTGAGCACAAACATTAAGAACAGTTCATTTTTATCTACCTGAAAAGTCCACTTTTCCTGCCTCCTCACATGATTCAATTTTTATCTCACTTATCCAAAAGACCTCAGATTTCTTTTCAATATGTTGTATTGTTCTCTAGCCTCAACAAAACATATATATCTCCATTTACTATTAACCATCCATATTTAGTAAGTACTTTCATACTTTTCTTCCTTTAAAAGTCATAACTGGCATATATATGGAATCTTAAAAGTTCTCATTAATAAAAGCAAACCCGGAGCCAGGTATTGGAGTGAACGCTGAAAGATCAGAGAGACAGAACAGGTCACAGCTAACCTCACCTCGCACCTTCTCAGCTGATCCTGTTTCTCAAACTGGAAGCCTCTATGTCTTCATCCGGAATGAATCTCAGCTGAACTGCTGCTCAAAAGCCTAAAAGCTTAACCAGGCTCTAGTTCCTGGTCCTCATGCCTCATATACCTTTCTGCTTCCTGCCATCACTTCCTGGGATTAAAAACATGTGGCACCATGCCTGGCTGTTTCCAGTGTGGCTTTGAACTCACAGAGATCCAGATGGATCTCTGTCTTTGGAATGCTAGGATTAAAGGTGTGTGTGCCACCATTTTCTGGCCTCTATATCTAGTGGCTGTTCTGTTCTCTGATCCCAGATAAATTTATTAGTGTTCACAATATATTGGGGAACACAATATCAACACATACACACACACACACACACACACACACACACACACACACATATATATATATATATATATATATATATATATATATATATATTCCCTAAATTGCATCAATACCTGAATGATTAACATACAATACTGCCATTTAGGTGGAATCATGCAATATGAAAGATAAATAATTTAAATTTCTAGTTACAATATTCAAATTCATGCACAAAATTTGAACTTCCAAACATATAGCATAGATCAAAACTGCACAACTGTGGAAGTCAAGACATACAAACACATAAATTCTAAGATCATGACAGAGAAACACAGTCTACATGAGGTTCATTAGGATTCATGGTGAGAGGGGTGAATTTTGTTTGACTATATGGTTTCTCAGATAAGTGTATCTAGCTGTGGGTGTATATCCCACAGGACACACCTTGCTTCTCTGTTGTTGCTTTGGGGGATGAATTCAGCAGCTCTCAGAATGGCTGTGTTGATTAGCACCTTAGCTGAGAAAACAATGATGTGCTCTGCTTTTGTATCACAATGGCCCTATGAGACCAGCTCACAATTGGTTTCAGGGTTCTTTTATGCCTTGCTGACTGTCTGTGATAATTTTTTTTTTCTGTCTTACCACATTCAGACAATTGAGAAACTCCAGCCCATGATGCAGTGAGTAGAGGCGTTTAAACTCCTAATCCTGGTGCCCAACTAACCTCTACATAACAGGAACACTTTGTTACAACCGCAAATTTACTCAGCCCTTTAATGAAGTCAAAGCACATCCCCCACTCAGGATGTTTCTCCCTTCATGCAAAGTAAAACAAGTATGTTACACAAAACAGTGGGGAATTTTAGTTCTCCATAGTTATTCTGAGATATTCATGGAGAGGTTACTGATACCCCAGTCTATTCTTGGTCAGCACTGACAAATCATGATGATTCATCAAAAGTTACCACACCATTCATGTCATTTAGTCTTTATTGTCAAAGGAAATCATGACAATTTTCTCTCTACATTTTAGGGCTGATGTATAAAAGTTATAGAAGGGGCTGATTTGTTCATGTGAATTTTTATGCTCCACTTGATGTCGGCACCTTTCCAATCACTTGATAAATGGGTGAGAATTATATTCCTAACACACACAAGCCTCTATAACCCAAAGAGAACCAGCATATGCTGTGGTGCTTCTTTTTTCTTTTTTTAATTTTATAATTAATTTAATTTTACATATCAGCCACAGATTCCCCTGTCCTCCCTCTTCCCATCCCCCAGCCTTCCCCCCCAATTCTCCCTCCATTCCCACCTCCTCGAAGGCAAGGTCTCCCCTGGGGATTCAGCTCGGCCTGATAGATTCAGCTGAGGCAGGTCCAGTCCCTTCCTCCCTACACCAAAGCTGAGAAAAATGTCTCAGCATAGGTCCTAGGTTCCAGAAAGCCAGCTCATACACTAAGGACAGGTCCCGGTCCCACTGCCTGGGGCCCTCCAAAGTAGTTTAAGCTTATCAACCATCTCACTTATCCAGAGGGCCTGATCCAGTTCCATGGTGGCTCCTCCACTATGAGCAAGAGATATTGAGAACCTGATTGGAAAAATCACAGGGACAAATCGCCAAACTAGTGGAAACATATGAGCTGTGGTGCTTCTTAAAGAGTGAGATGAGACACAGTGCCATTTTTTTTTTTGTTTGTTTGTTTTTTGGTTTTGGTTTTTGGAGACAGGGTTTCTCCATGTAGTTTTGGTGCCTGTCCTGGATCTCTCTCTGTAGACCAGGGTGGCCTTGAACTCACAGAGATCTGCCTGGCTCTGCCTCCCAAGTGCTGGGATTAAAGGTGTACACCACTGCTACCTGGCCCAGTGCCATTCTTATCTTTGCTTTTTAGGAGGCAACAAAATGCCTTGACCCGTTGAAATAGAAACAAACACTATGAGTTGGCACGATGCTGAAATTTCAAATAGTTCTTCTCACCTTTTACATCTATTGTCTTCCAATGACATCTAGGTTTCTTATAGGTTTCTGCCCAGCAAATTCAATTCATATACTGTCATCATTCTAGGAAACCATTGTGTGATGGATATTTTCCACTTGTTAACGTGATCAGGATGCCTGTCCATATCTTCCTTGAATGGTTTCACTATCGTCAGCTAACCTGCTAGAAAATCTAAGTCTAGGATCTACCCCAGAATTGCTAAATCAAAATCCTCATTTTAGCAAGATCTCTGGAGTTTTAAATATATGCGAAAGTTTAGATATCTTGGACTTTATTATGAAAAAGAGAAGGATAATTTAAGATAGTCTAGAGGCTAGACTGTGGGAGTATACTACTGCTGTCGCTCGGTGAAGGTAAATGCTTAAGACATACATCTGAGGTTATGAGAAAAGATCTTTGTCCAGTGAATACATACATACCAAGTGCCATTAGCTATGTGACTCTAGATTAGTAAAAAATATCACCTGATAGAGCACCCAGCATTCACATACCTTCCTTAAGTCAAAACAGGCCTATGAAAGAGGCAACAACCTCAAGCTTTCCTGATGGCCATTTATCTTTCTATTACAAGAATTATGTTCATCTTACTTTAGATGAAAATGTTGCTCCCTGGCTTCTTGTCAATCCAGAATCAGATAACCATCATTAATGACATCCACTTGGTCTGCATCACATATTCATCATGGAGTTCCTTGAATCTGCCAGTGCCTTCCCTTGTGAGTTCCACATTACCTTTGTTAAAAGCACTACCTGCCCTTCCAGTAGAGAAAAGCATAGTCAGCCACTGCACATCTGTAAGTACAGGGCAAATCCCTTCTGATATATGGAGCTCAGGATTGCAGAATGTATTGATTTGATGAAGTTATAATATCTCATATATAATTATATACCCAATAACTCATATAATTTCCATAGGTCATCTTCATATGTAAATTTCAAGGGGACATAACATCCAATAAATAAGACTGACTCCAAGAGCTCTACTATAGCACTGAATATTTTATTGCACATGAACATTTCTCAATAAAGGGGTTCTACCTTTATTGTCCTTAAAGCTACTGCTTCTGAATTTCTGCCTTTAAAGTGAGTAACCCATTCACAATCTGTCATGTATTATCTAGTCCTTTTAGTCTTTAGGCTATCTATTGTGCATAGCCCATATTTAATTGTACTTTTTTTCTTATCTTCATGGTCTAGTTCTTTTTGATGGATCACATAGATCATCTAGTCTTCTGTCATCCTATTGGTTAAAACCAAAATCGAAAACAAGAGGAAATTTGAGGCTGTTGCAGACTGAATGACATCTAGTCATGTACAATCTCTGTTTGCACTTCCTATTTCTGACATCGTTCATGAGATGAAAAACCTACCAAGAGTCCTTTGAGAGCTTGGTCTAAGGAGGGTGCAATGAATCACAAGATAAAAGAGAATTACCACCACAGTCCCAAAGTGCCTTTGCAAGATATACCGTGTTCATGAGCATGGAGACCAATGGGACATCCTAGGAAAGAATGCAAAAAGGACAATCATCAAAAAGAGAACAGATAAAGACTAAAACGCACTTGAAGAAGATAAAACTACAAATGGATGTGGACCTCAGAAATGTGAACCTCACAGATTCAGGGACCTGTAAATTAATACATTCAATATCCAACAAAATGTTCATGAAACATGAACTCCTAACAATATCGACTGATTGATGGGCACAGATAGATCTAATTTTTCCTCCTTTAGAGTTTGTGAAAACATAAACTTGTAAATAGGTTTTGAAAGTACTTGGCATTATTTACTAAAGGTTAATATGAGTACAACTAAAGTCCCAGACTATTCACATTGGGTACAAGTGTAAGAATACTGATATCAACAGTATTCATTCATTGTCATGGAAACAAGGATGTACTGCAGTGACAGAACAGACCGCCTAAAGACACAGTCACAAAATGGATTGTATACAGCTGTGAAAAAGCAAACCAAACAACGCCATCCAGCGTCAATGCCTCAGGAACACTTTGATAAAGTAATCATTAAAAATGTGTTCAATTAAGTTGATACATATGCTTTGTATGTGAATAAAATTGAAGTATAACTAAAATTGCAAAACTGTAGAACATAGATGTATGATAGATAGATAGATAGATAGATAGATAGATAGATAGATAGATAGATAGACAGACAGATAGAATAGATAGATGATACATACATACATATAACTTTTACTAAAGGTACACAGACACAAGAAAGAACAGAAGTGTCATGTGCTAGGTAATGGCTCAGAAAGTGAGGCAGTTACTGTGAAAACCCAGGCACCTGAGTTCCATCACCAGCCTGCACCTGTGATCTTATGGGGAGGAAAAAACAGGGAAATCCTTTGAGCTCCCCAGTCAGCTAGTCTTGTCAATTGGTGAGCTCCAGGTTCTCCAAGAACAGGTGAACCTCTCAGAAAATAAGGTGAACAACCAAGAAAGAACCTGATACTGCATTCTGGCCTTCATGCATATACATATGTTTATGCTGCCACACCCAGACATGATCATGCAATGTACATATACCCACTCACATACATACACACAAATACACACACACACACACACACACACACACACACACACACACACACACACTCCTACCCATAAAATAAAAGTAAAAATGTCATGCACAAATACCTATTGAAAATGACAAAAGGCAGATAATTTCTGAAGAAACTCATGAAGGCTTTAGTAATGTTCTATTTCTTAGTCTGGGTAGCTGGTACACAAGATCATTTCAGGACTTCTTAAAACCTTCTGGATAGTTTGCATATATTATCTCGTATGCATCAATAATAATAAAACAAATTCTGAAGTTCAAGAGTGAAAGGGCAAGTGATCGACTTCAGAGTGAGCTGTGTGCCTAATATCCTTAGCTCTCTATATTTATTTATGCTGTCTCTAAATGTAAATAAGGTGCTGTTATATGATGCTGGTTGGCTAATGCACATCGGTGTGATGAAATCATAAACTTACTCTGAGGTCATTGTGTAGTTCACAGATGCACCCTCTACACTATTCTTCAGAATCTTTCCCAGACTGACGGCAGAAACAGCAGTGGAGAAAAATGGTATTTTATATTCAAATGATAGCCCAGAAAAGCACATATGAAATAAAGCCCCTCCTTTCACATTCCATGAAGAGCCTATGCCTTTCACTGTGGAAAGTGAAATACTGCATGTGTAAAAAGTCTCTGCAAAACACATTCATTATACAGCCATGAGTAAACTTTTATTTAATGCCCAGAAATCCGATTTACTTATTAAGCAGAGCTTGGCATGCTTCAGACTAGAGCGCTCTCTCGCTCTCTCTCTCTCTCTCTCTCTCTCTCTCTCTCTCTCTCTCTCTCTCTCTCTCTCTCTCT
>CABHPR010131327.1:15580-38033 GCA_902168415.1 Peromyscus melanophrys
TCTCTCTCTCTCTCTCTCTCTCTCTCTCTCTCTCTCTCTCTCTCTCTTTCTCTCTCCATATGCTTTCATTTAGCTCAGCTATGCTCAGAACCAGAGGCCATATCTCCCAGAAAATATTTTATAGGAGTAGATTGGTCATTACTAATTTAAAGCCTTCCAACCGAGTAGCCTCCACAGCCTGAATCTGCAGCAGAATCTTATCAGTCCCTTGTGTATTAAAATTCTGTTAAAGATCTGATTTTTGTTCCAGATATGTTGTAACTATTTTTTTTACAGCTTAAGAGCTTGTGGCTAAAGGAAGTAACAATTGGTAAATGCTTCTATTTTATCAATAAAAGAGCTACTCATGAATAGTTGATGGGTTGAATAAATTATTTTTAGCATACTACATTTGTTATGTTATTTAGATGTTAATTCTGCATACAAACTTTTCGCCAAGTCTGAAAGCAAATACACACCCCAGAGCTAATTTGGAAAATACAGTTTTCCAAAAAACAACTCATAACAATTTTTGAAAAACTTATACACTTTTAACTTATTTCTATTAAAAGGTCAATTTATTTTTTAGTGCTTTTTTGTACATATGTGGATGTGTTCATCATATATTTGTACATATATGCATGAGCTGATGCCTTATGCACTTATGTGTGTGAGTGTGCATGCAGAGGCTAGAAGTTAATGTCTGCTGACATCTGTAAGGGTTCCCTACTTTATTTCTGAGACAGTGTCTCTCACTGAAGATGCTTCTCACTGATTAAGCTAGAAGGCTAGTCAGCAATCCTTAGGGTTCGTGTCTGGATTACAGTCACATGCCACCTTGCCTGGCTTTTTATGAAGGGGGCTGAACTCATGTCCTTGTCCATGTGAAGTTAAGTTTCTTGAATGAGATGATGCCCCATACCCCAATTTATTTAATATTATAGTGTATGTTATATGTATTAAATAATGGTATATATTGAATTGTTATAGTATGCATAAGCATACACATATTTTATTATTAGAGGTTGTAGGAGGCACTTTTACTCAATTTTCACTTGATTCAGATTTAGAAGTGAGCCTTTTAATTTCCTAAGTACATCTCATTTGTTTCTATTTTTTCCATAATTAAATCTAAACCTGAAGGTAGTACTGAGAGCTACTGAGGAGATATTAAGGGAAAAAAATGAAAAGAATACAAAGAATGAGCAACATAACTTATCCAACACTAAACAATGATGTAAATCACATATAAATAGGTGGATTTTAGTATCTACAAAAATCTTTGCCAAACTCACATCTTGGGTAGATAAAAGGCATGGAGAAACATAAGCAGGTTGAATTCTGAGCTTCAGACTGAGTTTGAAAGGAAGAGTTGACTTGAAGCCTGTGGATGTGTGGTAAATATAAACTAAGAAAGAATTCAAGAGAAGTAGGAAACAAACAACTGTGAAAACTCGACTCCAGATTGAGTTCTGTGATATTATAGTCTGCTTATGGCCTGTCTTGTTAGAATGCTTGAATATGGAGTGAGTTCAAGAACAATTCACCGGCATTGGCAATATTTATATAGTTTGTTCAAATGTTATTGTTTCATCTGCCTACTATCACAGAACTACATAAAATCATCCGCAGGATAAGAGTCAACAATATATAAGTGCACTTGGGAGAATAAGAAAATAACACCCATAAATAAGGATGCTTCAGCATTTTGGCTTAGTAAGCAACCTGTTTTGAAACACACACACACACACACACACACACACACATCTTCTCTAGAAGACTGTTACCTAGAAAATGTATGATCTATCATTTGAAATTAAAGATGTTTAAAATTAATAAAATCAACTTTTTGGTTAACATAAGAATTAATGAGTTTTATCATAGCATGTTTATAAATGCATGTCATTATACTTTGCTCTATTTTCTGTATTACTAAATATAAAATAAAAATAAACAATTAAAAACAATTCATCATGATATGCTACTGTCTGAATGCTGATTGCTTGTTATTCATTTGATCTGAAGGGAAAAAATGAATATTAGCATGTGTAAATGTTTTTGGTAGTATACTTAGAAAACTCAAGAAACCATAATGTCTGGGAGGTTCCAGTTTGATTGAACAGGAAGCTTTTAGGCTGGCCAATATCCTTAGTTTTGTATGTTTTTGAGCAGATGATAGAAATGGTAAAAAAAAAAATAGTTTATACTATCTCCAGATCCACTGGCTGTTGTAAATCAAGAGTTCAAGGGTCAACAGGCCAGTAAATTGCTTCTCATTAGCCCTCCACAAATGTTGCTCAGAGATTTACTAAAATTGCACAGGTGTCCAGCAGGGAAAGAAAATGGACTGATCTTGTCAGCTTTGAGCAGCGTAATTGGATTATAGATGGAGCCTATGTCTCAACTAGTCACGGAATTAGGGAATCTTACCATAAGATGTAGGATGATTTCAAGAGGCAACAGCAAAGTCAGATGATGGGATGATGGTATGTGATTGGCTGGCAGGAAAATCAGAACCGTCCATTGTATCACCTATATATTGGATCAGTTCCTGTGCTCATAAATGGCCATCAAACTATTTTTAAAAAGATTTGTCTCTTTTTTTAAGCCATAAGAAAAGGTTAAATAAATTAAGATCACTCATCCTCTTCATTGGCTGCCATTTAATATCCTTCAGTAATTCTAACCATTTTTAACTGTAGAGAAGAAATATAGAAAATATTTCTCTGTGAGCATCGTTTCATTACAATAAAGATACTAGAATATGTAGAGAAATAAATAACATGCCAGTCTCTATGTAAATTTGCTAATTTACACAATTAGTTCTAGACTAATAGGTGTAAAAGAAAGCATATATGTTTCATCTTCCAGAACTTCCTCAATTTTGCTCCTTCATGGAATTTGACACAAGTTGTCTAGTTTAGCTCTTTGAAAAATATTTTATTAATTATTTGAGAATTTGACTCATTGTATTTTGCTCATGTTCATCTCCTTCAGCCATGTCTTCCATGATCCATTCCCCCACATTCTATACCTTCCCAATTTTATGTTCCCTACATTTTTGAAACCATATCCTTATCTCTTTCCCTGGACAAAACTCAAGCCACTCTACCCATTAGATCAAGGACATCAACAAAAGACCTGGTACACTAAACACGATAGAGGAGAAAAGGTAGGGAATATGTTTTGATTTACAGGCACAGGAAAGGACTTTCTGAACAGGAACCTGATAAAACAGACATTAAAACGAACAATTGACAATGTGGACCACAAGAAAGTATAAACCTTTTGTATAGCAAATGATATTGTCATTCAAGTAAAGAGGCAGCCTATAGACTAGAAAAAAATGTACCATATATACATTTGACAGAGGGTTAATATCTAGAATATACAATGAATTTAGTAAACTAAGTATCAAGAAAACAAACAATCCAATTTAAAAATTTAAGCATGGGAACTCAACACGGAGTTATCAAAAGATGAAATGCAAATGACTTAAAAATATTTTCAAAGTGTTTGAATCATTAGACATCAAGGAAATGCAAATTAAAACTACTTCGAGAATTCAAGTTACCCTTGTCAGAATGGCTAAGACAAAAATTAATAATAAATAATGTTGTCAACATGAGAAAAGAGGAACAATTATTCACTGAAGGTGGGTGTGAAAACTGGTGATGCCCATTTAAAAGAAAGCATGTATGTTTTCTTTAAAATGTGAAATCAGTGTGGATGTTCCTCAAAAAGCTAGAATCAGATCTATCAGAGATCCAACTATACCATTCAGGCATATACCTCAAAACTCTATATTCTCTAAACAAATAATTGCTTATCTATGTTAATTGCTGCTCTACAATATCCAGGAAATAGGAACAGCCTAGATGTCCATATATGGTTGAATTAATAATTAAAATGTGATACATTCATGCAATGAAGTATTAGTCAGGTCTTAAGAAAAAAGAAATTCGCTATTAAATAGATGGAGCTGGGAAGAATCATTCTGAGTAAGGTAACTCAGACCCAGAAAAAAAAATTAAATGTTTCCTTTCATTTGTGGATATTATGTGTTATTTGGAATACGCAGAAATTAGGATTAATAAGGGGTCATGGGGAATTCCAAAGAGTAGAGATGGAATACAATGATATAAATGGGGAAAGGAGACTAATGGAATAGGAAGGGTTAAATGGAGTGGGCGTTGGGGACAGTAATACAGGAAAAACAGGGGGACATGACTGACACTAAGACCTGAGGAAGTCATATGGGAAACTACTCCTACAAAGCCTTCCTGAAATAATGTATTTAGATTAGTTTAAGACATTTTCGTAATTTTAACTTTAAATGGCAATTTTAAATGTGAAACTATCCAAGCCTACATCTATCTTAACATAGGTCATCATTTGAGATTATGTTCATTTTCAATATTTTGTAACATATATACATAGGATATTATATGATTTTAGTCTTCAAAATTTTTTACTTCAAAATAGTCAAAATCATTGATTATGTTATATATTTTAGCTATGACTTTGTTTCTAATTTTGAAGTATAGTTCTTAATTGATAAGAGCTCTCCATTCATTTTAAAATGTTTCAATATTAACATGCATATCAAATGGAAAACTCAGAGAATCCTCATTGAATGCATATAGTCCATAGCATATGCACAGAAAATTTAGTTTCATATTCTTTTAAACAGAGAAATTTATTCATAAATATTGCAGAGATTCCTTCATAGCAGTGCAATGCATAAATAACTGTAAACACATGAAAATGATGGAAGCTGGAATTTTCACTACTGAAATTGCTTTTTGAGCTTTAAAGTTCATTTCAAATTATTTTTATACAAGGCATATTTCTAGTATTGTTGTCTAATGGCTATCTTAAACTATTAAGAGAAACGATTTTTTGTTGTTTTGTTCTTAAATGTTCAAATGATGACAAGTATTCCTCACAATCTTCCTTAATTATTTACCCAACAAATACTATTTTGGTCCACAAATCATTAGAGTATTTTCATGAGAAGACAACTTCTCATTTGGTGGTAAAGGGGACATAGTCTCATTTAGCCTAGGGTGGTAACCTTGATGTTTCTATGTACCTAGGAATGACGTTCAATTTCTTCTCCTCCTACCTGTATCTTCAGAGCTCTGGGGTTGTAATCATGCATATGTGGCTTATGTAGTGCTGGTTGAGGAACCTAGAGCTTCTGCATGCTAGGCAAGCACTCTACCTATGGAGCTATCTATATCCCTGACCTTGAGAGCAAACTTTTATTTTATTTATTTATTTATTTATTTATTTATTTATTTATTTATTTATTTATTTATATTTATTTATTTTTAATTAAAACTGATCGGCCAATAGCTCAGGCTTACTACTGACTAGCTCTTACACTTAAACTTGGTCTATTTCTGTTAATCTATATGTTGCCATGTTTTCCAAGCTTTACCTGTATGCCATTATATGCTGCTCCCTGGCAACTCCTGACTCAGCCTTCCTCTTCCCAGAATTCTCCTTGTCTACTATCCTGCCTATACTTCCTGCCTGGCTACTGGCCAATCAGTGTTTTATTAAAACAGTGTACAAAAGCATTATTCCACAGCATTGCCCCTTTTCTGTTTAATTAAAAAGGAAAGTTTTAACTTTAACAAAGTAAAATTATATATAACAAAACAGTTATCAAGCAATATATCTATGATATAAATAAAAATAAGAAATATACATACAGCATATTCTAGCAATATCAATCTCAATATATGTAATTTGTATACAATATATAAAAATACAATCCAATGTGAAGTATTTAAAACTAGTAGTTGTCTTTTAAAAGTATATTCAATAAGCTACCTTTTTATTGATATCTTATCTATATCCTCTATTTTTCTTTTCAGAGTAGATTCAATAATCTACCTTTTTTATTTATATCAGAGAGCAAACTTTTAAAATAGACAAAATAGAAAGGGACATGGAGAGATCATGATGGTTTGTGGAAAATATTGGTGCTACCTTATACCTTTTTTGCTTCAATTCATTTTACTACACTGGCAGAAAATTTAGGCAACCTTCCTAGACCATCATAAATCTACAATATTTGATTAACTCATGTCAAGAATTTTCTGTTTCCCCTGGCATTACTGTGAAGTTTGGTGAGTCAACCATTTTCCTGTTCTGGGGATTCTTTCAGTTGCGTGGCACTCCAGGCTTTGTTTTCCTCACTTGGGGTGTAGACATCTTTCAGGTATCTGAGATTCTCTGAGGGGCTCTGCCATATCACGCAACCTTTTCCAGTTAAAGGATTCACAATCCACCATAACACACAACCCTTACCAATTACAGGATTCACAAGTTTTCTCCTGAAGAAATATTCTTCATTACACCAAGTGAAAACATCTTCCTCTCCATCACTTACCTCTGCTTGTTCTGATGGTATTTCAAACCACATTCTGGGTCTTGTTCCTTTCCTAAGTCATCGAATTTGGAATGGAAAAGGCATGGCAATCCACACACTTTTAACCTCTGTCATTACATCATCTTTATTCTTATGTTTTTTCATGGTGGGCTGATAAAGCCTTTGTCCAAGGAATGAGATGGGTATAAATATGAGCATGAAAAGTATCTCTCATGAAACCTGGACACAGAATTTAAATTTACAAATATTTAAAAAGAAGACATTCAGAAAGCCATTGTAACCTTTGAGGTAGGTAAGACATTTTGAGGTTTTATGATGCAGCTTGATTCACAAAACAAGAAAGAGCACATTATATCAAAATAAATATTAGAATTGTGTAGTCTGTGATTAGTTTTGTTAAAAGATGTAATCAAAAGCCATAAGCAGCTATTTAAATATATTTCTCAGAAAAATGGAAATTTAGTACGCAGAAATGCACTGATATTACTACTGATAAAAAATAGAGTAAGCTAGAAAAAAAACAAACACAGTGCCAATTGAAATAGTTGGATGACAAATAAAGATAAGATAATCAAAATAAATATTATTTGAAAAAAATATATAATCAAGATGGTGCAAACTTGAAGAAAACAACAATATAAACTCATTTTGCTAAATTAACACCACATGTTGCGGGTTCTTGTGTATCAGACATTCTGTTAAATACAAAGCTGAGAGATGGTGAAGAATATTGTGCTTTTCAGAGATCTGGCATGTGCAAACAAAGGGGAAGAAGATAAATCACTAAAGTGTTGTGAATATTTGATTGATTTAAGGTTCTATTCATATCTCAGAAATCTGATGAAATTCTGCTGTACATGAATTTTAAAAATAACCACCCAGGATAATGGAAAACTCAAAATGCAATTCAAATTACAGAAATACGTTTATGAATTTGAGAATGTAACTATACTGAAAGAATTGAGGTGGAGAAATGAAAATCTAACTCATGTTTTACTGGAAAATGCTCTGAAAAGAGAACACAAAGTGAAAAATGAAGAGTACAAATTTGCTTGCAATAGAGCTTAGATCACATAGTATCCCAGATACTGGTTTCTGATTTTTTTTTATCAGAGAAAAGAAGTGAGAAGTCCTTGGAGAAACAGGGTAATTCCAAACCTCAGAGAAGAAAATTTATCAAGGAGTCTGAGAAAATGCTAATATATAAATAAATAATGAACAATAAAGCCTGGGATGTAAAATGAAATTAAACAATAAAATAATGTCACTGTTGATTTATGAACTAGAGAATATTTCATTAGTGTATACTGATACAAACAATAGAATAAATCCCCAAGAATTGACAGACTTCCCTTAAGAAATTATTCAAATATTTAAATGTTGAAAGTATGATAGACATTCAAAAATAAAGCCTCCAAAAGACCCATAGTAATAACCATTCGTAAACAGGCTCATTAATTCAAACAATTTTTAATAATCAGACTATTAAGGAAAATTAGGGTATTTGCAGAGTCATGAATATGCAGGATACGATATGCGTTTATGTCATTGGGATAATAGTCATTGCTTTAGAGAAGCAACAGGACAGAGACCATGTTAACCAGTGGCTAAGGATGACATCACCATAAGAAGACACTTAACCATGTGATGTTGAAATGCATACATCCCTTCTGTGGTGAATATGTCAATATAAAAACACATTATAAAAAGATATCTAACAAGTGATGTTATATGGACATATCTCTTTAGTGTTTTATATGTCAAAAATTCAAAGCTTCTCTTTATATTAAATGTATATATATATATATATATATATATATATATATATATCAGGGAAGTTGAAATAGGAGAGCATCCTACAAAACATCGTATATGTTGTGCTTCAAAAGTGTCAAAGACATGAGAGATAAACACTAAGGGACTTTTACAGGTGGGAAGAAGTTAAGAGAAGTGGCCACAAAAGCAACATGAAATTCAGGTACATATTCCTAAGCAGAATGGGGCATTGATGGTAAAATAAGTATAATATGAAGAGAGCCCAGAGATTAGATAGTAGAGCAGTACCATTGGTGATTTCTTTTTTTAATAAAGGCCATAATGGTATTTTGCTAGATGTCAGTATTAGAGAAGCCAGATACAGAGCACATTTGAACTCTTCTAATTTTTGACAATTATAAATCTAAAATTATTACAGAGTAAGTTAAGGTTTGCAATAGCATCTTTATCAGTCTAAATGTTTGTTTGGGAAGCAACTCTATGGGGACCTGGTGTCTATTCATATATAAATCATTAATGTAGCATATGTGATATGTATGTTTGTAAATATCAAATATGTCCTGAGCATCACATGATTATTTTCTGCACCAGAAAGAAAGAAGGTAGAAAGAAATATACTTAGGAATTCTAAGCAAAATTATAACATTCCTTGATCTAAATGACATATAGAAAGGGAAGCTCATAAAACTTAAACTGATTTTCAGAGTTTGACTCCTCATAATAGACAGATATTAATGGTATTATAAATTATAAGTAAGAATAACTACATCATATAAAACATGAAATTAGTTCAATACCAGAGATATTTATTCAATGCAATTATAGGATATCCAAAATATCCTAGAGAAACATGAAATATCAGATTATAGTAACAGTAATATATAAAGTTAAGAGTGATTATATCATCCTCATCCAGCTAGAAACTATGGATCAAATTTCATCCAGCTTGTCTAGGGTTAGTAAATGATAATCTCCCTTAATTAATACAGAAATACTAAAACAATATTCCAGACGAATGGGCTGCTTCTCGGCGATGAGCTAGTTATCCCAAATCTATAAAATCTCTAGTAGAATCAATTAAAATACAGGTAATCATATCTACAGGGGAGAGCCAATGGCTATTACACTCCTGTCCATCTAAAGGAATTAATGACACATGGGTGGAAATAAAAGTTCAATTAAATGAGAATACAGTTTCTGTGAACTTTCCAACAAGATATTTTATCTGAAATTAAAGGTTAATTTAATATTTTTCCAGACCTTCACTTTTTCTGGATTGATATATGCTCTGCCATTATGTATTAGTAGGACTAACAATAGCAGGAGAGTACTAATGTCCACATTTACAGAGAGTACCTAGGACCATGATCAAAGTATTTCACAACTTCTAGAAATAGAAGTTAGAATATTTTTTGTTGGAAGAAAAACACAAAGGAAGTCTTGCTTTTTGTCCTAATTAGCATTTTTCTTGTCTTAACAATGGATAAGACCCTGTTGAAATGAATTATGATATATTCCCTGTTTGTTCAACATTCATGGCTTGAGCCAAGACATTCATTCTCTTTCAACCTCAAACTCAGGTACTTAGTGAGGCTTCCTCATGGATACTGGAAAGAAATATTATGTCTCTGTTGAAATTATTAAAGTTTCAGAATGGCAACGAGTAGCCTTAGAGAAAACATTTTTATGAGGCACGCTGCTTAGAAAATGTTGATAGGGCCAGGCGGTGGTGGTGCATGCCTTTAATCCCAGCACTCGGGAGGCAGAGCCAGGCGGATCTTTGTGAGTTCGAGGCCAGCCTGGTCTCCAAAGCGAGTTCCAGGAAAGGCGCAAAGCTACACAGAGAAACCCTGTCTCGAAAAAACCAAAAAAAGAAAAAGAAAAAAAAGAAAATGTTGATATGCATCTTTTATTTTAAAATAATGTTGGAAAATATACAGATACAAGGAAGAGAAATATATAAAGGGACAGAAAAGTGAAAATTGCCTGGACCCTCCCTTAAAGGAAGGAGCTTTTTGGTGTCCCTATGTCCCTATCTACTACCTTGCAAACTGAGTCCCAAAGTTTAGCAGTACTTGACAGAAGTGAGATGTCACCACTGTATCTTCATTTTTTTGGGGGGGGTGGGGGGGGAATCAAGACAGGTTTCTCTGTATAGTTTTGGTGCCTGTCCTGAATCTCACTTTGTAGGCCAGGCTGGCCTCAGACTCACAAGGATAAGCCTGGCTCTGCCTCCCAAGTGTTGGGATTAAGGGTGTGCACCACCACTACCCAGCATATCTTCATTCTTTTGAGGCCATCCTTTGTGATTTATCGTGGAGTTCTCAAGACATGTGAATCCCTGACAGAATGGAATTGCTATATCTAGAAAATATGGGTTAGCTTAGTTTCCCTTTCCACAGGAGGAGCTTGTACAAAGATTCTAACACTTAAGAGTAAGGAAAGCACAAGTACAAGGAAGAGAAGAAGTAACCAGACAAGTACATCAGTGAACTAGCTTAGTTGTGGATGCCAGGCTGGGGGACTGCAACCTAGTATGGAGCACATTCTCAAAATTATTAGAAATGTTAAACACAGTGGACTAGAAAACCACTGTAACAATCTTCCTAACTTAAACACCCATCAACCATATTGCTATTAATCCAAATAAAATTTCTTTTTTAAAAGTGCCCTGATCTAGTACCATGACCTGTGCTTGATGAAAATCTGGTTAAACAATTCATATATGAAAAATCCTATTAATGAAATCATGTGCTCAGGGAAATCAGTGTGGTCCAAAATGGAGTAGCCACTGTGCATTGCAGTTACTCATCAAAGGGTTGAAGTAACAGACTTCTAAGATAAACAGATGCATGTCTTTTTCACTGTTCTCTTTTTCTTAAAAAGGTAGAGTTATCTTTTCCCAATTTCTTGGAGAACTTGATATAATGAATATTTTACATCCCTCTGACCTTTTTATGAAAATAACATTCCACTTCAAATAATGACTTATCCCATATTAATGGAACAACCTGTTGAGTGATCATCAAGATAGGCAGAGTAAAAGCATCAGACAAAATATGGTATACCTTCATAAATAGAAAAAAAGAAGAGTGGGAGGAGCATTCTACAAGCTGGGACTAGAAAGGAACTTCTTCAACCTGGCAAAAAAAAAAGTATCTACCACAACAAATAAAACCCACAGCTGATATGATATCTAACGGTGAATATGTTCCTTCTAAAGCTACGAACAAGATAGGGTGCTCCTTCTTACCAGATTGATTATACGTTATCCTAAAAGTTCTAGTCATGGGAATTAATAAAGAAGGTAAATTAAAGTGAATTGCAAGTAGAAAAGAAGAAATAAGATGCTGTTGACGTTCTTATTGACTGTCTATATGACTGCAAGGAACCAACCAAAACATTGATTAAACATTGTTCTCACTGTACAAACATGGGTTGCATTTGCATTCAGTATCAATAAGCAAACTGGAAGGACAATGAAGAAAACAAATTGTGATTAAAACAGTATCAAAACTGGTGCTGGGGAGATAGATTAGTGAGTAAAATGCTTGCTGTTCAAGCAGGGGACCTTAGTTCAGATTACCAGCTCTATGTAAAAACACTTGTAATCTATAGCTAAAAGGCAAGGGCAGGCACGTGAATCTTTAAAGCTCATGGCCCACTCAGCTTTGCTAAATTAGAGAGTTTGAGGATCAGTGAGAGACCGTGTTAAGATATCTGACCTTGACCTCTGGCCTCTGTATTTAAGTGCTTACACACATGCATACACATGAGTATGTATGCCACACGTGCACAAAGAAATAATTTAAAAAATAAAATAAAACTACTTAGGAATAAATGTGGGGAAAAAAGAAAGCAAAACATACTTTAAACATTATACAACTCAAGGAAAAAAAATTACAGGATAATCAAATAATTGAAATAGTACCCAGATCCATCAATCAGAGGGCTGGACATCACGAAAAGGTATATTCCATGGACTGATGTACAGATTCAATGCAAGGCTCGTCCTAGCCTACATAATGTCTTTACAGAAATTGCCACCTGATACTAAAATTCTTGTGGAATTTAAGGGACTCAGAACAGCCAGAATCATCTTTTAAAAGACCAAGAAAGGGAAAAGAAAATTTCCTGACTTCAGAACTTGCTCTGAAGTCATGGGGTGAAGAGGGTGGATTTAGGGAAGGATAAACACACAAGTCATTAGAAGGAGACTGGAGTGTCCAGAGAGAAATGCTCATATGTTAAGTCATTAATTTCCTTCTCTCTCATTTTTTGAACTTAGCATGCAGAGAAGGGGCTTCTTGGCATCATCTGCAGATAAGCATCACTTTCTTAGATGTCACTTACCTCCCCCGACTCCTTTCTTGACACCACTCTTCCTGCTCCCAGCAGCCCACTGTGAGGCTCGTGTCACATGTGCCCAATTGGTTCTTTTCACTTTTCCTCCCATGTTGAGATCTCGTCTTACCTTCTTTTGACACCTTTCTAGTGTCGTGACTCTCTCTCTCTCTCTCTCTCTCTCTCTCTCTCTCTCTCTCTCTCTCACACACACACACACACACACACACACACACACACACACACACACAATGTTAAATTATAAGAGAAAATAATATACTTGTCTTTTTGACTGTGACTTAATTTTGCTTGACATAATAAATCGATTCCCAGTTCCACTAATTTCTTGCAAGTGCCGTGATCTCATATTTTCTTTGTTTCTAACTAAAATTTTTACTTAATTAAAAATATAATTTGGGGCTAGAGAGATGGCTCAGTGGTTAAGAACACCAGCAGTTCTTCCAAAAGACCAAGGTTCAATTCCCAACACTCATCTGGTGGCTTAAATACTGTTTGTAACTTCACTTCCAAGATATCTGAATCCCTCTTCTGGTCTCCATGGTTACCAGGTTCGCACATGGTGCAAATGCACACACACATACACACACAGAGGCAATCATTTATACACATCAAATAATTAGGCAAATTAAAATATGTATAATTATATCACTTCTCTTTCCTTCTTCTCCCTCTAGCTACTCTAGCTACTTCCATGTTTCCCTATTAGCCCCTGTCAAATCAAATTGATGTTCTCTTTTCTTTAATTATTTATGTTACGTACACAAAGATACATATGTGTTAGTGTGTATTACATATTCATATATATACAAATACATATGTAAATATGTATGTATGTAACATGGGATGTGTTTAACAATATACATATATATGTAAGTAACAAACACATATATATGCATAAATATACAAACACAACCTGCTGTATATATTGAGTATAGGTTGTATGTTCATGAATTCAGGGCTTTGTCAAGACTATATTTTTAAGAGTTGATTAAAATTTCATTGTGCACATTTACCACATTTTCTTTACACATAAGTGATGACACATAGTTGGTTTCCATTTCTTAGCAATTGTGAACAATGCTGAAATAAATATGGATATAGCAAGAATTAGATTCCTTTGAGAATATCCCCAGGGATGTTATAACTTCTTCATATGTTCAGTTTATTTTTAGCTGTGAGACTTTCACTCTGATTTCCTGCACTGGTTTGTACTTCCACCAGCAGTGAATAAGTCTATCCTTAAGCCTGCTTATATGTCCCATTACATTTATTGATTTATGGATGTTGAAAACCCTGTATTCCTGGGATGACCCCAATTTTGTCATAATGTATGATCTTACTGTGTTCTTGAATTCTGTTTGTGTTTTGTTGAGAGCTTTTACATGTATGTTCATCAAAGGATTGGTCAATTTTTGCTATTGTTGTGTATTTAACTAGCTTTCCTATCAGAGTAGTAATGGGCTTATAAAATAAGTTGGAAGCAATCCTGTTACATAGAAGACAAAGAAAATATACTTAGAAATCAAGTTACTGGTACATGTCAGAGAATCACCAAAAAATAAATATTATATTCTAAAATGTGAGAAGCCTGTGTACTAACAAGATGTCCTTAGGTAGAGACTAGTTTCAAAAGACAGAAAAATCATTTCAACCACCTGATAGAAAACTGTGTGAGCTGATAAGATATGCTCAGCATGCAACAGTGGCTCAATTTTTGAGAGTAACCAAGTACTTTCTTAGTTGGATTTAAGACCCTCTCTAGAAGACAGAACTCATCCCTGTCACTGTTAATGAAGGTAAGAATCCTTGACTAGATATATCCTGGGCCATAGGGGGCAACCTATTACTACTGTTCTGAAAAATGCACATAGTACTCATCTGCTTCATAAATACTTATATTTATGCTCATATATTAGTGCATCTCTCTTTCCTTAGCAGAGAAGCTTGTTTTTTTTGCAACAGTTGAAGATTAACACAGAGCTGCCACAACCCATCAACGTGTAGAAAATATGAGACTGAAGAGTGTTCAGCAGCAAAAGGGACCCCTTTCCTCAAATCTCAAGGATCATCACAAAGAAAAGTCTAAAAGATTATAACAGGCAGAGGTGGTAGGCGACTTGCAGAAAACGTGTTTGAGGGACACATTAGGCAGTTGCACATATGAACTCACAATGGCTGTGACTCTGCACATTATAAATTCCCAGCTATAAAAAATAGACAGGACAGGAGTCCTGAAGTCACATCTCTAGCTGAGAAGCTATTGGTGACTTATGTTTACTGGGAGAGGAACATCACTTCTCTTCAGCAATGAAGCTATTGAGAAGTTATCCATGTTCTGGGAGACTGTTCTACAAGCATGCGCATACACGTAGCACCAAGTGGACTCAGTGAGTTTTAAAAAGAGCACATGGTTTTGGAAGGGCATATTGGGGGCACATAGGGGAGAAACTGGAAGGAGGGACATGAGGGTAGATGTTACCAAAACATATAGTACACACACACACACACACACACACACACACACACACACACACACACATAAATTTCAAACAATAAAATGATTTCAAAAATAAAGTAATTATTATACAAGTAAGGGATAATAAAAATGCAATAGTAGAAAAAGCAGCTTTGTCTTTTACTCTGTGGTTAGCTGCATAATGCTATCATTTGCTACCAACTAATTCTTAATATGTCAGAGAATAAGCATGTCAACATTGTAAATATAACATATACAATCTGTAAACTCAATGAAGTATTTTCACAAACAAGGTATGCAAGTGAAAGACAGCCCTGATTTCAAACAAATACAATAATGAATGATATCGTATGTAAATATAATTGATGTCCTAATAATATAGTTAAATTTCATCTGTGCTTAAAGGAACCTTTCCCTTCTTCAGTAGAATAATTACTAATTACAAAATTAATCCTTTTAAACTATATAACACCACAGTGAGTGTGTAGAATTTGATGTTCTGTCATGCGTGTTTAACTCAAACCTGTAAGAAGGGAACACCTAGCATGTGAGTTTTAGTGGCCAGTACATTTCTAAAGCATCGGCCACTCTTGAATTACAATACCCTCCTACAAACTCTGTAGGTGCCATTATGCCCTAAGAAAACACAAATTCAGTTCTTTCATTCTGAGCTTTGCTTTTGGGGTTATACCAAAAGGAAAACAGTGCCACCTAATGTTAGCTATCATGGTAATAGCTCTGAAAGTTTATGTAATAACAGGAAAAAAGAGTACACTTTTCAGAAATAGATTTCTCAACAAATTTTATGACCAATTAAACCACAGTTTGAGATTCACATGAAAGAGAAATTTTGTATTTGAGGATATAATAACAGTAACAGTTAGAATGGCTTTAGTGGCATTGCTATCAAGCCATTTGTCTAACATTTGATACAGTTTAACTACTGCATTAAAACCAAGAGTAAAGATGGAGGGTGTGATTCCCATCCCTTGTCCTGAGCAGATATGTTGATTAAACATTTTGTATGTCGAACTTTCCTATACGATATAACTGGTTGCATACAGTATTTAAATGATAAACATATTTAAAGATGATAAAATGATCAAAAGAGGAAATAGTCTACTGCTGTTTGTCTTGCTGAGACAAGATTTTATATATTCTAAGCTGTCCTCTTAAAGTCACAGAATTGCAAAGAATGACCATGAACTCCTGACCCTCATGTCTCCACCTCCCAAGTGCTAGAATTACAGACCATGACTAGTGATGGGAATGGAATGCAAGCCAGGGCTTCCGGAATATGAAGTAACACTCTGAAAATGTAGCCACACCCCCTACCTCAATGCTTCTTTTTATGTTATAAAGAAGATACATCATAATTATAGAAGACTGAAAGACTTTCAAAGAACAGAGGGACAAATAAATGGCATCAATGAAAAATAATTACTGTTCATTTCAAGACCATTTGTTCTTTAAAATTTTTTTATATTCCTGAGTTTTTGCCTTCGTGCATGTGTGTGTACCACATGTTTGCCTGGTGCCCATGGAGGCCAGAAAAAAAGAGTAGATCCCTGAAAAAATGGGAGTTATAACCAATCCTTAGTTACCATGCGAGTCTGGAAATTGAAAGGAAGTCTTTTTTTTTTTTTTTTTTTTGGTTTTTTGAGACAGGGTTTCTCTGTGTAGCTTTGCGCCTTTCCTGGAGCTCACTTGGTAGCCCAGGCTGGCCTCGAACTCATAGAGATCCGCCTGCCTCTGCCTCCCAAGTGCTGGGATTAAAGGTGTGTGCCACCAACGCCCGGCTCAAAAGGAAGTCTTATTGAAGAGCAGTCATTGCTCCTACTGCTGGACCATCTCTTCCTGTACCTAGGCTATTTGTTTTTTTTTTAAGACAGAGTTTTCATAGAAAGCATCAACTACCTTCAAACTTAACTCCTCTCCATTCCCCTTGTGGAACACCATGATTACGGTCAAATATCACCATTGTTCAGCTGTGTTCATTGCTTTTCTTGTTTATGAGGCAAAATATATGTCAAAACTAAGGGTTTGATGTGACTATGAGTTTGGGGATACAGTGTGCCATGAGAAGGAGGTCATGGTAGTCGGAGCATGAGGCAACTGAACACATGGCATCCATAGTAAGGAAGCAGAGTACTGAATTCTGGTGCTCAGCTCACTTTCTCATTTTCATTCACTCCAGAACACAAGCCAATGAGGATATGCACCTCTCATTCAGGGTAGCTCTTCCTAGCCACTGCCTCTCACCTCCTGGATGGTTCCAGATCAAGTCAAGCTGACACAAAGATTAACTAACCCACTGGTCTAGTTTGGAACTATTTCTTTAGGAGTTTTTGTAGATGTAGTTTATAATGCTTGATAGATAATTCTGCAAAGTTTACTCTAAGTCTCAAAATAGAACTTGCTCTTTTTCAATCTACCATCATCAACATTTACATTTTATTTTAAATTTTTGAGCAGTCATCTAATTGTCTCCTATTTATTCAAATGAAGTAGTGTCTTTGATTGGCCCAGTTCACCTTGTTTGGATCCTTAGGATGTATTGTATCTAAATATGCTTACACAAGCATATATTTGTGGCTGGAGAGATGGCTCAGTCGTTAAGAGCACTTGCTGCTCTTCTTGGTGGCCTGGGTTCCATTCCCAGCACTTTCATGGTGGTACACAGCAACCTCTAACTCCGGTTCTAGAGGTCCTGATACCCTTTCCTGGCCTCTGAAGGTATCAAGAATGCATACTGTGCACAGCCATACATGCAAGCAAAACACTTATACATACTAAATAAAAATTAAGAAAACATATTTAATATATAAAATTATGCACATAATGCTTTTTTCTGATGTATTGTTTGAAATTTTATTGTGTGTGTATGTGTGTGTGCATGATGAGTAGGGATGACACATGCAGATATACTATAGCACATATATTGAGGTCAGAGGACAACCTTTATGAAAGCCAATTCTCTCCTTCTGGCTTTATGTACATTCTGGGGCTATAACTCTGAGTGCCAAACTTACACAGCAAGCAATTTTACCCCCTGAGCCACCCTACCCTATCTTCTTTTAAAATATATTTTTGGCCTGGAGAGATGGCGCAGGGGTTAAGAGCACTGGCTGCCCTTCCAGAGGTTCTGAGTTCAATTCCTGGCAACCACATGGTGGCTCACAACCATCTGTCATGAGATCTGGTGCCCTCTTCTGGCTTGCAGGGGCACATGTAGGCAGAACACTGTATACATAATTAATAAACAATTAAAAAAAAACAACCTTATCTAAAATATATTTTCAGTAAATTTTACATCAGGATTGAATTCCCCTAATTCTGAAAAGTTGCTGGTGCTTTAAATTGTCCCATTTATAACATTTTCTTCACAAAGTTAAGAGAATGGAGGGAAAAAAACCTCAATATTTGATATGTTTTGAGCACAAACATTTTAATTGTTTAAAATGAGATTTTCTTTTATCAGATTATCTACAGTTCAAAGCTCACCTTTTTATGTGTCCCATCTGTGTCCCTTCTAAGAGACATAAAATTATGAAGGATATCAACAGAAGCTATGTAAACATTTCATTTAAGGCAGTGGTTCTCAATCTGTTGGTTGGGACCCTCACAGGGGTTGCCTTTCAGATATCCTGCATATCAGATATTTACATTACAATTCATAACAGTAGCAAAATTTATAAGAAGGAGCAGTGAGATAATTTTGCGGTTGGGGGTCACCACAACATGAGGACCTGTATTAAAGGGTCAAGCATTAGGAAGGTTTAGAACCACTGATCTAAGGGCCAAGAGAAAGTTAAGGTCTTTTTACAAGGAAATGGGAAGAGGACAAGTGGTATGAGACAAGCTGACGACAGTCATGAGAATCTTGGAAGAAGAACTATAGTGAAAGACCATGGTGATGAGTAAGTGGGAGAAAGAGAGAAAAGAGCTCAAATAGATCACATGAGGAAATCCAGGAAAATGCTGACCTTATCGTTATCTAGGTAACCTCTGTGTTTGTTTGTTTGTTGGTTTCCCATAGGTGACTTTAATAATCTTGTTACAAGATCACTCCAAATCCTATCACCTTAAAAGGAAGTCCTCATTAACTTGTTGGGTGTAGATGGTGGCCAGTGTTCTCTCACACCAAAAGAAATCAGTTCTGGTAAGAAAACTCTACTATGTTCTGATGGTACCATTGGTAGGACGGACGGCCTTGGGTTAAGCCAGGAATACCCCAGCAATGTTCTGCTGGCTGAGATACAAGGGGAAAGAAGACTGGAACCCCATTAGTCTATCAAATTCTTGGACCTGAAGAAGTGACACAGGTAGAAGACCTGCTAAGTGGCTAGTCCAATGTGACAGAACATCGAGAAGATACTAAAGTACAGGACCTGGGTGTCATGTATTCATTGGTGTCACACATCTTCTGCTTCTTTATGTACCCAAACCCATAAATGATTGTTTCTCCAAGGTCCTCTAAGCATCGTAACTCCATCTCCAAAGGTTTGGGTTTCTTACCTTTGAAAACTCGTCCTAATTCTTCATCTCCACTCCATGCTTTATGTCTATAACCACGAGTTGGTCAGCTATCTGCCCTGTTCCCTTGCTCTCAAAACACACTTCAAACATGTCATAATCTTCCATAATAAAGGCAAACTTCTTCGTAGTTGCATCATTCATGATGCACAGAATATGAATAGCAGAATCTGTGATCTTGAATTGAATGTACAAGCCACCAATGCCCCCAGACTGGCCGATGATCTTGTACATGCACATCACTGACAAGTCCTTGTGAATCTCCTTGCAGAGACATTTGCACAAGTTCATGGGCAGATGGAAAGAGATGGCAAGAACTGAGCTCGGACTGAGCCAAACAGGAACAAAAAGAGCAATGCAGATGGACAGGGCCAGGCCAAGATGGTGGGTCAAACAAACCAGACATGCTGCTGAAGCCTCATTCCCCACCTGGGGCATCTAATATTTTATATTTTAATTCAATGAATGTCAGAACCTCCAAGTTCTTATTAATTATTAGTCTAATTAGAATACAGCACTTTGTTTATAAATTGAATGTTATCATAATGTGTCTTCCAATGTATTATTTAAAATATGCTTTAGATTTTCTACATTTTCTTAGAATTGAATATGGCTTGAAAACTTTTGACAGGGTTTGGTTTTATGGTTTAGTTTTAAGGGTAATTTAGTCTTCTTTCATTTTTCTACCATAATGAAATAAATTTAAATTAGCATATTGGAAACCTGAATGCCTGCTGCTACTTGATTAAAGGGTATGAACCATCCATTTTCTTAAGACCATCCTTTCCCCCCATGAAACAGAGCTATATGTACTGATCAGAAATACTTCATGAATTGCTTGATGAATTTTCACAAGGTAAAATATATTTCTAGCCAGAAGCTAGTTTGAAAGAGAACAGCATTAGCTATTCAGAACACTCACTCATTCTGAACTCTCTGTTCAGACTTCCTACATAGACTATTGCTATTCGACCCCCTGAAATATCACACACACACACACACACACACACACACACACACACACACACACACACACACACACACAAACAAACAAACACACCACATTCACCAGGGGAAACCATCTTTCTGATTTACGGTACCACAGATGGCCACTTAATTTATAGAATCATACAATTCAAATATTTACATGGCTGGTTTCTTTAAAAGAAATACAGGAGATTCATCCATGTTGATCATGTAGTTATAGTCTCTTTGTGGTTTCTAATATCCACTATTTAAATATGCAGAATTTATTTATCTATGCCACAGGAAGGGAAAGGAGCTTTTTGACCAAATCCAATAGGTCACCTGCTTTTTCGATCAAACTATATTGAAATACAACTATGCAAACATATTTACAGATTTTCAAGGCTTGCTTTTACACTACAAAGTCAGAACTGAGTATTTGAGTAGAGACCACGTGGCCTACAGAACCTAAATAGTTTACTATCCAATCTCCTTCAAAGGGTGGCTGCTTTTTGCTCTCTCCTGCATGTGATGGGTATTTGGTCTGCTTCAGTTTCTGCCTTTTATGAACAGCATTGCATTAGACATTATTATAGATCTCTTTCACAAATATATGGACATGATTCTACTTCACTATTCTGGATATGTTCAATTATATAAGTATGAACTTTATCAACTTACATTTCCAACAGCCAAGCAAGAGTGTTCTATTGATATCTTTGTATTGAGGTAGGGTGGGCATGTCGTTTTCATTTGAAACATTCTGTTGGGCATATGGTAGTGTTACATTGTGATCTTGTTTCTGTGTGTCTTTAATAACTAATAACTAGGGTTTAAGCCTCTCAATTATCTTCCTTCATGAAGGGCATGTTCTCATCTTTTATGTTTCCTGATTGGATGATCTTCCTTTCCCTTTTTAATGCAAAAAGCATTTGATTCCATCGTAGATGTGTTTATTGTAACATATTGTCCCCCAGACTGCAACTTTCTTTCTCACTCCACGAATTATCTCTGAAAATAATAAAGATTGTTAATTTTACTACAGTCTTCTTTGCTCAGTTAAGATCACTCAGATATTTGGAAACATTGGTATCCTCTTAAAGAAATTTTTGCCTACTCCAACTTTTTCTAGCAAGACTCTTACACATTTTCTTTTGAGTGGTCTGTTTGTTATCTAAGCAAATAGGTATCAAATGTACATGAAAGTGAGGGTTACACTCAATGAAAGAGGAAGCATCATTATTTTACTCAGCATAAAATTTAAATTCATCCAATAGTATTGAACGAAGACAGAATTCTTTCCTCTGATACATTGTGATGCCATTTTTACCATGTGCAAGGTTAATTCTTTCATTTTACTCATTCATCTTCCTTACATGTATGGACTGATTTAGGGTCTTTCATAGGTATCTATTAATTAATTAATTAATTTGTAATTCTGGGGATAGAACCTTGGTCTTTGAAGAGGCTAGTGCTCTAATACTGTGCTAAAGCCTCACTCAATGTTCTCAATTATATTAAATTGCTACTTACATTAGCTTGATAAATTTTATTACCCATATGACAAGTAACCTCCCACAATTCCATAAAATGGTCTAAATGTTTTATAAAATAGTATTTTGTTATTTATGTGAGTGTTTTGCTTATATGTGTACATGTATACATGTGCACAACATATATTCCTGGTGCCCAGGAAGACCACATGATGATATCAGAACCCTTGGAATGGAGTGATCAATGGCTGTGAGCCATCACGTGGGTCCTGGGAGTTCATGTCCACCAGAAGTACAGCAAGCTCTCTTAACCACTGAGCCCTCCCTCCAGCCCCATCTTAGAGGTTTTTACAGAGATATTAATTCTTACTAAATATTTCCTGTGCTGCTATACACACACACACACACGCACACACACACACACACACACACACACACACACACACACACACACAC
>CABHPR010131327.1:38043-54154 GCA_902168415.1 Peromyscus melanophrys
ACACACACACACACACACACACACACACACACACACACACACACACATATATTTATCTCTATGACTCTAGATAAAGTCATATGACCAATCTTTGTGATCAGGCTTCACACACAAGTGTACTTTCTCAGCTAAAGCAACTGAAGACAAAAGAGAAAAGTATTAGCGCACGCCTTTAATCGCAGCATTCAGGATGCAGAGCCAGGCGGATCTCTGAGTTTGAGGCCAGCCTGGGCTACAGAATGAGTTCCAGGATAGGCACCAAAACTACCCAGAGAAACCTTGTCTCAAAAAAAAAAAGATGAAAGTATTGTAAGTCTTCCCTTCACCTGTCTTGATTGCAGAGTTGAAAGAACAACAAGCATTTATAAACCTTTATTGCTAAGCCACCCCAAAATACTAACTGGAATCACCAAACCCAACTGACTTTGAGCACATAAGATAGTGTGAAAGAGGACAAACATCACCAAGATTTTTTAGAGTAATACAGCTCCCATACCATTATCCTGTGCTTCTTTGACTAATTCAATTATTCCTGGTAGTGATTTATTTCTAAGAGAAAAGTGTCACTATCCATTGAAGTCTAATTATATTCTAGCTAGAAAAGTAGATGCCTTATTTATGACAATAGCTATTTCCCTTCAATAGATTATGCTGTCACTTGTGTGAAAAACCAATGCTGGTAGATAAAGATAATATATGCATAAAGAGCAAATGTACTCAGCTTGTCAGATTTTTTTTACAAAGTATTGTAACATTCATTTCACATAGATGCTCAGGCTTTTAGCAGTCCATGAACATCTCTGTCTCAGGGTCCTTGTGACCTCTTGACTGACCATAAATTAGACAGAATCTTAGGTAGATATTGCTTGCTATTTCTGCCAGGATATTTTCTTTTCCTTTTCCTGAGCCAATAAAACCCTAATCAACTCAGCATTAGAGTTCTGCACAAGTGATTTTCATTGAAATATTCTGTAATCCTCTTGGCCTTCACCATTCACTATCACATCTTCTGCCATACTGAGCAGGATACTCTACAAATATTCAGAGTTTATTTTTCCTGGGATACTTCTGTTCTTGGCATTCCAGGAACAGTATTGGAAATGTTGTTGAACTCTCACCCATGTATTTTTGTCTTCTTTTCTATATGAAATAGTGCACTGGCAGGCTAATTTGGTGAGTCTCGCTGTATATAAAAATACTATGCACATCATTCCTTCTAACTACTTTTGGTATGAGTAGCTATTGAAGTTCAGAGAATATATTGCTGATCTTAATGTGCTATGAAATGGATCAGTCAAAGCAGCATTAAAATAATTTTGAGGAACAAAACATCTACTTTCTGCAATCTCCTCTTAATTAATATCAAATATCAGTGTGATTACTAATACTATGCCCCTTGTATTATTTGTAACAATTATTTTCTTGGGGAAAAGTACTGAAACATAAGTGACAATTGTCAGGTGAAACTCATGATATACATAGGGAAGACAACTCAGTACATGTCTACTCACATAGGATGTCCAAGAAGAGGCCCAATGAGGGTTCAGCATCAATAGTGTAGCAGAGACCAGAGGCCTCAAACCAGACCAATGATTCATTGCAATGAACACTTTCAAGTAAGATGAATACACTAAAGGGTATACTGTGTGAGCCACTTTGTCACACTACAGCTTCCAGGATGAGATTTTTCTTTTGATGTTCTTTTTCTTCTTTATTTTGTTTTATCATGGGGGCAGAAGGTTGTAAGGGGATGGAGAGATGAGTGGGACCAAGATGCATGATGTGAAATCCACAAGTAAACAGTAAAAAGTTAAATTTAAAAAAAGAATCAAGTAATCTGGAATATGTGGTTCCATATTAAAAAAAAGATTAATTTTTCCTTTTAAAAAGAAAGAAAGGAAGGAAAAAATACAGTTTTAAGAATAAGCTTGGACCAAGTGATAACTTAGGAAGGGCAACCTCACTGTTACTATAGAAACCCACACAGGGAGAGACATCTCTCTTTGTGCTTTCATCCTATTGTTTTCAAATCCCAAGAACGTTTGGGCACAGAGCTTTAAATTAGTTTCCAGTCACCATGGTTATATAGTCTGAGGATCAGTAATGAAATCAGGGAGTGGACTTGACCACTGATCTGTGCCCCATACTGAGACCCCACAGCAAGTGAAGGCAGCAGCTGAGGAGAAAACAGGTTTCTAAGAGTTGAACTATAAATTAATGATAATAATAAAAAAATGGAAGAAAACCCAACATATGCTGCACCTGAGGTACTGGCAAAACTGTCTGTCCACCTCCTCTAAGCCATCCTACAATGACTCATAAAGGATGAAAAAGTCATTAAAAAGAAACTTAGAGAATGAGCCTTTCAGGAAAAAATGATAATTATATGAACTGGTACCCAGGGATTCTCTATGCTTCTGTCAGACACTTAAGGAAAATCAAGAAAAGCACAAAAACTCAGAAAGTTTAATAGCACCAGCCAATGAGGAGGGGAGCACAAAGATCAGAGCAAATTACTTTTAAGATTGCTTTACACTGGACTGGAGAGATAGTTCAGTCCTTAAGAGCACTTCCTCTTCTTGTAAGACCTGAGTTTGTTTCCCAACACCCATATGGCAACTCATAACTCATTGTAACTCTAGTTACAGAGGATCCAGTGCCCTCTTCTGATCTCCATGGATTCATGCATGTATGTGGTATACATGCATACACTCAGACACACACACACACACATACACATAAAATAATAAATATTTTAAAAATAAGATTTCTTTAGAGAATATTATATGTAATATAAATATATAAACATCTACATGTGCTTGTATTCATTTCATATGTAAAATTTATATTTATAATCAGAAAACATTCCTTCAAGTTTCATGAATATTGTTGTATTGATCTTGTTCTAGAAATAAATATGTGAGACATGTTTATACATTAATTACTTGATTATTATTCATATTGATTCTGAAGTTTCCTGTGTTACTCCCAGGTGTACATAGACGGCTGTTTTGATATTTCCTCTAGCATTCAGTACTGCAGTAACATGTATCTGGGATCTGTTGGGTAAATTGTGAAGTTAGTCTAAGGCAGAACATAATACCATACAGATGAAGTGACCCTGTATGGACACTCCCTGATCATTTGTATCTTAAACACACAATTTGGTTCTGTTGCTGTGGACTTCATTACACATACCTGTAGTTAAATGTGTCTTAGGACAACCAAGAAAGGCGTCTATGTGTAGATGGAGATGTACAAAACCTCAGAATGCCTAACTCAGTGTGTGATTCTAATTAGATTTATCTATATCTCATTATTATATACCAAATATGAAATATGTTCCAATTCTGAAATGGATAAATGTTTAGTTAATGTATTGTTGTCCTGGTAAGCATTCCTTTTATTTTCATTTCTGAATTTTTTTTTTTTTGGTTTTTCGAGACAGGGTTTCTCTGTGTAGCTTTGCATCCTTTCCTGGAGCTCACTAGGTAGCCCAGGCTGGCCTCGAACTCACAGAGATCCACCTGGCTCTGCCTCCCGAGTGCTGGGATTAAAGGCGTGCACCACCAATGCCTGGCTTCATTTCTGAATTTTTAAATTGAGAATTTCACCCATACATACAAGTTTTGATCAAATCTCCCTAACTCTCCCTCCACTGTAATTCATTTCCAATCTCCCTCTTTATTCTTCCTTCCCAAGTCCGTGTGCTCTGCTTTTAAATCCACTTAGTGCTGCCAATACATGCATGAGTATAGGCTCATCTAGCGTGTGAATCCTCACAGAACTGGCATGCTGGAAGATAACTGACCCTTCCTCCCCTGGTCCATCAATAGCCTATAGATCTCAGCTACAGGGTGGGACTCCATGAGTACTTCCCACATCCATCCTGAGATTTGGGCTGCCTTGATCTGGAACAGGTCTTGTCTATGCAGCCACAGACATTGTGAGTCTACAGTCCCAGGAGGGTCTATCTATCTACACTACTGATGGAAAAAAAAGTGATCAATAGTCTTATTTAGCTGTGAACCCTGTGAGATAGAGTAATTACCGTTTGGCAAGAAATGTTCACTGGTACAATAGTGGCATGAATTTTATGGGAATAACCAATAACGTTCTGGATTTTAAGGCCTATTCTGCAAAAAGTAACTCAGAATTCATGTCTGCAACCATTAACTGAGACAAAATGCCTGGCTATGTCATAGGTCTTGGGGGAGTACCTAATAGACATCCATTATTTAAGGAATAGAGCAAATAATTTCATTTGTACAAAGTGTCTGAATTTGTGCCAAAGTTACACACAGATTTAAGAACAAAGCTCTGAGGAGGAGAGAGGTTCCAATGAAATCCATCTCAGCATGTCAATAATTATAGGCAAATATTTCAAAGGTACACATTCCTTCCACCTAGCCCTCTCACTCCATGATTGGATCTCTTCACTTCTTCAATGAAAAATGAATAATAGAAATGATTTATGGACATTTATTTCCCCATGTTTTCAATAAATATCAAGGAAACAAAACTATGATTGGTACTTCAATTCTTTCTCTAAATTTGAGAAATGCTTTATTTTGTCAATAAAATAATATTATTTCCTTCCTAGCAGACCAGAGCCCTTTCTTGATTTTACATCATTTCCATTTAATATAGCCACTGTACCATGAAAAGGAAAAGAGGAATGAAAGTTGAGTCAGTTTTTTTTATATTAAAAGGTGAAGTCTTCAGATCTCTTCAGAGTTTTTTGTCTGAGAATTAAACACTTTTCATCTAGAACATCTGTCCATGAGCAACCCTGACCCCAAAGTGGCATTGGCATCATTGGGTTTCATAGCCAGCATGTGTAAAACAGAGGACTACAACTGATCCTGAAATGGGAATGCAAACAAGCTCAGAACAGCTAAGGCTTTCCTTGTTTGTGTTGATACTGTTTCATTTCTACAGCTTTATCAA
The DNA here is from genome assembly GCA_902168415.1 of Peromyscus melanophrys. Classification (NCBI taxonomy): domain Eukaryota; kingdom Metazoa; phylum Chordata; class Mammalia; order Rodentia; family Cricetidae; genus Peromyscus; species Peromyscus melanophrys. The sequence goes on from CABHPR010131327.1 coordinate 42,994, forward strand.
CAAGAAAATCTATTCAAGAAAGGCTGTAAAATCTCCTGATCTCATGAAACAGAAGCAAGATACAGTTACTTAGGCCTGTTTCACACCAAGTTCCCAATATTGAAGCTGAAAAAAATTAAAGCATTGAAAACTCAACTAGTTTATTTTCCTATTTTTAAGATTTCTTAAAAATTAACATTTATACAAGAAGTATTATGAATCACAAATGTCATGAGGCTTAATTTCTTGTGAAAAAAATGCCCTTACAATTGGCATTAAAAGAATTTTAAATCCAGAGTATTTTGTTTTTGAAAGAAATGCTTGTATAAATATCTGGTAATTCTCATTTTGAAGTTAATCTAACATGAAAATAATACCTTCAATTAGACAGTATTGCCCAAAACTGGAACAAACCACATACATTATCATTTCCAGATACTACTGCCAACATTTACAATCTGTTCAGGCTAAATCTCCAAGCCATTTTGAAGTTCAAGGTAAATCAAAAATATTATGGCACTTCATATTAAGATTTATTAACAGTAAAATCAAATCTGAAATTAATGTAGTTTTAAATAATGCATAAAATTAGCTATATATCTAAAATTACATAGCTAAAAATCTTTATGCATTTTTCTGTACAACCTTATAAATGTATACTTTCCTATGATACATATATTTACATGTATGATACATTTATGTGTATTATCACACCTATGCAAAAATGACACATAATACACAAATACATATTTGTGGATACAATACATCTCTATGTATGTATGTATATATATATACATACATATATATATATATACATATAATTAAAATGCAAAATTACTTGTGTGCCTGCAAAACATGAATTAGTGGTTGAGTCTGAATGCTGGTGATAAAAATAACAGGTGCTAGACTCAGGAAGATTTAAATATACTTAATAATCAAAATAACACTGCAAGGTTATAGAAACTCTGCATAGGTAGAAAACCCCCACTAAGTGTGCTGCTTCTGTAACATCAGTAATTAAGCAGTTTTTAAAATTTGACCTTGTTTCTATTCTCACAATGAATTGGAGTTAAGCTAAGCAGTCATCTGAACTTGGTAAATCAGTGTGTTCTCTAATTTAGATTCTAAGGAAAGACTAAATAGATTACATAATGCTAAAAAAACAAGTGTGGACACTAAAAATAATTATATCTTCATTTGCAGATTCCCTCCAATCCTATTATTATTTCCAAATATAAATTCATTAGAAACTCTATATTCAAATATGCAATAAATCCCCAAATATTCCCCTGTGACATGGAAATGATTTATTTATAATCAGTAGTATGAACTGATACAATTCATGATACAATGATACAAGGATAGCATGATACAATTCAATCATGACCTCTTGGAAGAAATGTGGATTCAAGGAGGTTAAATAATTTCCCTCAAGTCACTCTGATGGAAGTTAATGGTATCATTTGAACTCCAATCTGATGGCAGAGTCAATATATTCTAACTTTTATGCCAAGATCATTCATTTATTTTTAAATGGTCCAGGTAAGGAACCCTGTGAAATTTAATGAACATTTACAATGTTTCTGTATTTTCCCATAGTTCTACAATAGCCATATATTTATGGCTGAAGGTATAAATTCAAAAATTACTGAAGACACACAGAGTAGGGAGATATTCTGTTACTGACTAGAGAGTTTGAGCACAAAGAGGGAGTCTAGAGTAGGAAAAAGAATTGGTAACTTCTGAGGGGAGGACAAGGAGTGAAATTTGTTACAGAGAAGCAGGCTTTGTTTTTTAAAACTCAGTTCTTCTGTTTTATATTAAATGAGATACACCCCCTGTTAAATGATCTGATTTGTATATATATGTATTCATTAACCACATCCGATCATCTTTACTCATCACAGTCTTGTGTTGGCTTATACTACTAAATCCTAAGGAAAGTGTAAAATCTTCCACTTGAATATTTAACATTAGGAACAGACACGTGCATGCTTGATATGTTTTCTACGTATTACAAAGCTTTATCTTTATAAAGTGGTCCCAATTTTCTCTATTGATGCTTTTTTTGGCCATATTTTTATAGATAGAACTCTCTTTAGATTAAAATTTTAGTACTATTTTTAAAATTAATTTACTTTTAAGAGATTTGTTTTTATTTGTGTGTATGTGCACATGTGTGCACATGTACACATGTGTGCAGCATCCTTGGAGGCCCGAACAGGGTGATATTATAGGTGGTTGTGAGCTGCCTGGTACAATTCCATTCTTATGCAAAAGGAGCAAGCAATCTTAGCTGCTGAACCATCCACCCAGCCCTTACTTATTCGTCTTCTAAGACAAGTTCTCCATCTGTCAAACAGGCTACGTGAATAATCCTACACTTCCTCTGGTGTCTAAGGATTATACATCTCAAAACTACATCCAGCTGTATTTTTCTAATGTTTTGTATCATTAAAATCTAGGCTTGCTGTTTTTATTACTATAGCTCTATAATAGAGCTTGAAGTCAAGGATGGTAATGCCTCCAGAAGTTAGTTTATTGTAAAGGATTGTTTTAGTTATCCAGGGTTTTTGTTTTTCCATATGAAGCTGAGTATTGTGAAGAATTATGTTGGGATTTCGATGGGGATTGCATTGAATCTGTAGATTGCTTTTGGTAAGACTGCCATTTTTATTATGATGGTTCTACCTATCCATGAGCATTGAAGAGCTTTCCATTTTCTGATATCTTCTTCAATTTTTTTTTCTTCAAGGACTTTAAGTTCTTGTCATACAGGTATTTCACTTGTTTGGTTAGAGTTATCCCAAGGTATTATATATTATTTGTGGCTATTGTAAATGGCGGTGTTTCTCTGATTTCTTTCTCAGCCTGTTTATCATTTATATATAGGAGGGCTACTGATTTTTTTTTGAATTAACCTTGAAACGTGCCACATTACTGAAGGTGTTTATCAGTTGTAGGAATTTCCTGGTAGAATTTTTGGGGTCACATGTATACTATCATATCATCTGCAAATAAGGAAAATTTGACTTCTTCCTTTCTAATTTTTATCCCCTGGATCTCCTTTTATTGTCTTATTGCTCTAGCTAGAACTTCAAGTACTATATTGAATAGATATGGAGAGAGTGGACAGCCTTGTCTTGTTCCTGATTTTAGTGGAATCGCTTGGAGTATCTCTCCATTTAATTTGATGTTGGCTGTTGGCTTGCTGTAAATTGCCTTTATTATGTTTAGGTATTTTCCTTGTATTCCTGATCTCTCCAAGACCTTTATCACGAAAGGGTGTTGGATTTTGTCAAAGGCATTTTCAGCATCTAACGAGATGATCATGTTGTTGTTTTTTTTTTTCTTTCAGTTTGTTGACATGATGGATTACAATGACAGATTTTTGTATGTTGAACCATCCCTGAATCTCTGGGATGAAGCCCACTTGATCATAGTTGATGATTTTTATGTGCTCTTGGATTCTGTTTGCCAGTATATTATTGAGTATTTTTGCATCAATGTTCATGAGGGAGATTGGTCTGTAATTTTTTTTCTTTGTTGCATCTTTGTGTGGTTTGGGTATGAGGGTAACTGTAGCCTCACAGAAAGAGTTTGGCAATGTTCCTTATGTTGCTATTATGTGGAACAATTTGAGGAGTATTGATATTAGCTCTTCTTTGAAATTCTGGTAGAATTATGTACTGAATCCATCTGGCCTTGGGCTTTTTTTTTTAATTTTTTTTTGGTTGGGAGACTTTTAATGACTGCTTCTATTTCCATAGGAGGTATAAGTCTATATAAATTGTTTATCTGGTCATGATTCAATTTGGGTATGTGGTACCTATCCAGAAAGTTGTCCATTCCTTTTAGATTTTCCAATTTTGTGGAGTACAGATTTTTGAAGTGTGACCTGATGATTCTCTGGATTTCCTCGTTATCAGTCATTATGTCTCCCTTTTCATTTCTGAGTTTGTTAATTTGGATTCTCTCTCTCTGCCTTTTGGTTAGTTTGGATATGGCTTTGTCTATCTTGTTGATTTTCTCAAAGAACCAACTCTTTGTTTCATTGATTCTTCGTACTGTTCTCTTTGTTTCTATTTTATTGATTTCAGCCCTCAGTGTAATTATTTCCTGGCATCTACTCCTCCTCATCTTGCTGATAGAAAACTAAAACTTTAACATCAGATAATCTTTCATTTATTATTTGGCTTTTTGTTCCATTATCTCTCACTCTTAGATCAATGTATTTGAGAAAACTCAAATGTTTCTGGAGATTGCATTCATTCTGATGCCTCTCCCCTCTCTCAACTTTTTCCTAGATGATGACTACTTAATGTTTCCATACTTGATGTTCTACAGGCTTGAAGTTGCTATTCTATTATCATTAATGAGTTCCCTAGGAGTTTCAAAATGTTTCTCAACCTTTCTAACTCTGACACTATTTTCCAACAAAACATGTATAAGCATCTACTGTAACCAAAGTTCAGATATACTATCTTGAAGTTAACACGTGCATTCCTATGGGCCACATTGGAGGAATTTCCTCTTACCCAAAGAACCCCTTCAGTGCATGATTAATGCCATCTGATGAAAGAGCATTTTCCTTAGCTCTGCTCGTGTTCATTTGCCTAAAATGTCTGTATAATTTGTTTGTACCTTGATATTTCTCCATTCCCTACATTTCTCTCTCCGTCTTGCCCTCTCTCTCCTCCTTTCTTCTTGAAATTAAAGTTCGATAGTTTAATGATGATTGTGTCATTGCTTAAAATTTTGGAAGATGCTGGGTAGTGGTAGTGAAGGCCTTTAATCCCAGCACTTGGGAGGCAGAGGCAGGTGGATCTCTGTGAGTTCGAGGCCACCCTGGTCTACTGAGTGAGTTCCAGGACACCCAAGGATACACAGAGAAATCTTGTCTTGAAAAAATCAAAAGAAAAAAACTAAAAAAAAAACATGTTTCAGGAGCTGGAGAGATGGCCCAGTGGTTAAGAGCACTGGCTACTCTTCCAGAGGACCCAGGTTCAGTTCCCAGCAACCACATGGGAGCTCACAACTGTCTATAACTCCAGTTCCAGGGGCCCTGGCACTCATGGCAAAACAATGCACATAAAGTAAAAAGAAATAACTTAAACTATTGGAAGACAATTTCCCCATCATTTTCTCATACAAGCTAATAGTTGATTCTTCATGGAGACCATGCTTATTCTCATGCTCTTGGTTTCTTTGCTTTTGATTATCCCCAGCTGTACTCTGAGGAACCCAGACTTGGGCAGCTCATTTTCTCTGCTAAAGGTCTATAGGGCATCTTGAAATTTCAATTGAAGTCTTTCAATATTTGTAAGTTTCAACAATATGTGTCATTCATTGTTTTCAGCCTGTTATTTTCTCTTTTCTTGCTATAATTTGAATTTAACATGCCAGATCATTATGCAGCACAACACACTGTGTTGAATTTTAGTTTTTATTGTATTTTCTTGTTGCCTGTCTTTCCACGAGTCATATGGGTATTTTTTTGCATATATCCTGCATATTTTTCCACATCACTCATTTTTTTAATTTCAAAATTATAATAAATGTATAAGAAATTATAATTAATAATATAAAGCCATCTTATGTACTCTTGGCCTAGGTTCTCCCAAAAGGTCAATCTTGGAAAACCACAGAGCATTACAACCAGGATTTCAACATTTCTTACAAGGATTTTTATTATGGTAAGAATACCACACATTGTTAAATACATTTTTTATCCATTTCCTTCCCCTTTAATTCATGGAAAATAATCATTTTTCATTCACGCAGACATTAATAACAATCAGTTTTCATTCCTACAATTTTTTGATGTCAAAAATGTCACAAAAATGAAAGCAGAATCTACATATGCTTTTTAAATTTCTTATCAAGTAATATGTGAAAAGTCACCAATTTGCTGGATGCATCAATAAAAGGTTCTCAACTTTATAAGATTCCTGAATAGCATCTAATGATTTGGATATGCCAACTGTCTGTAACAGTTCTCATGGTAAAGTTACTTGATTTACTTCAAGGTTTTAGTATATGAGTAAAATGATTGGCTGGGATATAGTGTTTGCTAACATACATGAGGTCTTAGTATCAATGCTCAGTATTCTAAAAATAAGCAAATGAATAAAAAGATAAAATATCTATACTATAAATACATATACACATGCTATGAATATAAGTTTTGATTTCTCTGAGATAAATATGTACTCACATGTTCTACAATGAATATATTAAAGAAATGAGCACTCTGTTTTTATTTTTCTCGGAGCAACTGTCATTTCATTCATCCATGGATCTACATCCTATAAGTCATTTCATTTCTCTCTATGCTTGCCAAAATTTGTAAGCCACCATTTTGCTTGTTTCTTACTCACTATTTTGATAAATACATAGTATTCGATTGTGATTACAATTCCCATATCTCCAGAGACTGGTGATTTGAACATGTTTTATGCATGTGTCTATCATCTAAATAACCTCTTCTATGAAACATGCATTCCTGACATTTATCCAATTTCTAATTTCATTTATAAATGTAGAATTTTAAATACTCTTTATATAGTCAAGTAGTCTTTCTTCCTTTGATATTTGGCTAGGAAATATTTTTCAGGTTAGTATACAAATGTAATCTAGGCTTCTTAAAAATAACTTGATACTATTCCCCCTTATTCTGTTTTTCTGAAGGAGACCTCTAAAACTAAACTTGTTCTGTTGACAATAGTAAAGGCCCTAACTTAAACAATTACTCTACTATACCTGGGCATATTTATGAGCTTATCATCTTAAAATCCATGAAAGAACTCATATTAGAGTGAGACCCTATGAACGTAATCAATGTGGTAAAGCTTTTTCACAATGGAAAGGCTTTATCATCTCCAAATTCATAAAAGAACCCATACTGGAGAAAAATCCTATAAATTTAATCAATGTGGTAAATCTTTTGCAGATTAAAATCATCTAAAAATACATAAAGGAATTCATACTGGAGTGAAATTCTATGAATGTGGGAAAGCCTTTTCACCCGAGTCATCTCCAAATTCATAAAAAGAAATCATACTCGGGGAAGACATCCAGGACCATCTGATGCCACTAGGTTCAGGCAGGCACAGGCCAGTCGGTTCCTCAAGGGTTTCTCCAGTATGAGTACTTTTATGTGTTTGGAGACTCCAGTGTTTTGAAAAGGCTTTACCACATTGCTTACATTCATTGAGTTTCTCTCCAGTATGTGTTCTTTTATGAATGTGGTGATAACTCCATTGTGAAGGCTTTTCCACATTGACCACATTCATCGGGTTTCTCTCCCATATGACTTCTTTCATGCCTTCCATGTGTTCTCAATCTTGGACAATGTTATTCAACATTGTGGTCTCCCTATTTGTAGCCTATAGCAGTGAGATTACTGTGAGTCTCCAGGATTACATCTTTGCAGAGACTTTTCTAGGAAGGACCCAGAAAGCCCACTTTTCCAAAGTGAAGCTGATATGCATGTCATCCTAGGTCACTTACATTATCATTTCTCTCAGGTGGTATGTCTTAAACCTGGAAAACACATACATGTTAGGCAGGGCCACATTATTTGTCCAGTTTTTCTATTTTGGTTGAACTAGCATAACTAAAGTAATTTGGTTTCACGAAAGTTCAGTTCTTTATCCAGATTCTTGATTGCCTGCTCATGCCCCATCAGGTCCTTTTTTATTATGGAGAGACCTTCAACTTGCTGCCCTAAAGTTTGGTCTGTGATCTAGCTATTGCCTAGTCTGTTTCCCCCTGCAGTGTATACAGTACACTCTTCCTCCTCTTCTGATATGAAGGGAGAATCCATGTTCCACACACAAATCTTTTTCCTGTTATTGCAATGGACAGTTCACTACATGACTCAAACTGGTAATTTTAGAACTCTGTGGTGCTACATACCTTTATGGCACAGCAGGACTTAATGTTGGTTATGACCCTGTGGTGCTATATACCTTTACAGCACACCAAGACTTAATGTTGGTTATGACCCTGTAGTGGCCTATTGATCATCTTGTTTGGGGCCTCTTCTCTGATGGACAGATGTGCCTTTTGGCTGGCTGTAAATCAGGGTTGTCTCCTTTGTTATGGGAATATAGCTTAATGGCTGCTTAATCCATGGCAAGGCTGCAGAGTTGGCCAGTGATCTCTCCACAGCAGAGCCCAAGGCTCAGCACAAGGCCAATTTCCTACTTCCTCAGCAGAGGAGCTAAGCCAGAAGTCTCTTGAAGAATTTTTGAAATAAGATTCCCTCTCTGGAAGGGATGGCCAGACTGCAACCCACAGCTCCAGAGAGGCTAGCTAACAGGGAAAGACCCTAGGAGGGACACATGAATGGCCCAGAGAAGGAGAAGTGGGTGAGATCTACATGAGCAGAACATAGGAAAATGGGAAGGTAGAGCTGGAACAGGGACAGAGTGGGAAGGCAGGGTGAGAGATACCATGATAGATGAGGACATCATGGGAACAGGAAGAGGCAGGGTGCCAGGGAGGCTCTCAGAAATCCACGGATGACCCTACCTGTGAGTGCTGGCAGTGGTCTAGAGGGTGCCTGGACTGGTCTACGCTGGTGACTGGTCTAGTGAATACCCTAACCGTCATCATAGAGACTTTGATCAGTGACTGATGGAGGCAGATGCAGAGATCCACAGCCAGGCGCCAGGCTGAGCTCCGGGAATCCAATCGATGAAAGAGAGGAGGGATTCTGCAGGGGAGGGACATCGAGATCATGATGGGAAGATGTGCAGAGACAACCAGCCACACTGGTGGAAGTCCATGAACTGTAGACTAGTGGCTGTGGAGCCCCCATGGGACTGGACTAGGCCCTCTGGATACGGAAGATGGTTGTTTGGCTCGAACTGTTTGGGGGGCACCCAGACAGGGGGATCGTGATCCGTCCCTGGTGCCAGTCTCTGTTGATTCCCCATGGGAGACCTTGATTTGGGGGATGTGGAGATGTGGGGTGGCTTGGGAGGGAGGGCTGGAGGTGGGAGGAGGGAGGAGGTGGGATCTGTGGGTGGTATGTATAGTGAGTAGAAATTTTTCTTAATAAAGAAAAAAAATACCTCCTCTGCCTCTCTATGAAAGCACGTGAAATGAATGATAAGCAGCGTTGGTGGTGGCACTGGTTACGGGCTGAAAGGTTAAGGTCACAACAGAACCTGGTTGCTTAGTAGCAGAGAGCTTTATTAGGAGGAAAAGGTGGAGAGAAAAGGACCAGGCCTGGGTAGGAAAGAGAGAAAGATGGTGGGGTGGGGGGAGAGCAGAGCAGAGCAGAGAGAGAGAGGGTGGGGTCTGCATCTGACTTTTTTTTATAAATAATTTAATTTCACATATCAGCCACGGATTCCCCTGTCCTCACTCCCCCCGCACCACCACCACATGCCTCTTACCAATCCAACCCCCATTCCCACCTCCTCCAAAGCAAGGACTCCCCTGGGGATTCAGCTCATCATGGTAGATTCAGTTGAAGCAGGTCCAGTCCCCTTCTCCCGACCTGTCCTTAGTGCATGAGCTGGCTTTTTGGAACCTAGGGCCTATGCTGGGACACTTTGCATCTGGCTTTTTAAGGGCTCCTGGTGAACACGTACAGGCAGGCTTATGGAACTACACCATGCATGCACTGATTGGGTGACCATGCTGTGCACGCGTAGTCGCCAGTGCATACTGATGACATGAGATGCAAGACCTTTTGCTTAACTCCTGAACTGCACATGTATGATCACGCAGCTGGAGTAAGGGCAGTTCATTTGTGTGTATATTCATTTGTGTGGATATTCATTTTGTTATGGGCATGTGCACGGGGTTGCATGTGCAGAAGTTTGAGCATGGCTGTGGAGGCCCAAGGTCCATGTGAAGAGGTCTCACTCAATTAGTCTGCTTTTTATGTATTAAGGCACAGTCTCTCATTGAACCCGGAGCTCAGTCAATTCTTGCAAGTCTAATGAGCAAGTATGTCTACATGATCCTCACACACAGCTTTTACATGGGTTCTGAGAATCCAACTGCCTTTCCCACATTTGCATGGTGAGCATCTGATTGATATGAGAAGTCTCCTCATCCTTCCTCCTCTTCTTTGGATCTGAGTCTTCAGTCTTGCCTTTAGTTTATTAATTGCCTTTTCAATATTTTTGGTCTTCTTAGAATTAGTTATTTATTTTCCTGATTTTTTCACTACGGCAGTTTTATTTTTATTTTTAAGTGTTTCTTATTTCCTTATTATTCCTTTGATGTTTGTTTTTCAGTTTATTAACTCTTATATCCCAAGGTTCTATGGAGTAATCACTCCTCTATTCCTCTCAAATTACTCTCAGGAATTGACAATACACAAACTTTTCTCTTCTCTGAACCTCCAAGAAACACACCTCCTGGTAGGGAAGATATCTCTAGTGACAATGAAATCATTTAGTGATTTAAACAAATGTTTATACACCATTTCTCACAAGGGAGTGGGAACACTGTGTGGCATAGCTTGTATGTGAGAGATTGGTGGAAGGCTGCCTGAGGGATGGTTGGTGTTGGACAGTCCTGAATAACCTACACTTTCTCCTTCATGTACTATCCTATCCTCAACTACAAATAGCATGGGCTTGTTCAGTCATGGTCATGAGGTCCTAAGAAAAGGAAGAAAATGCTGGAACTCCTTTGAAGTCTGGGCTCAGAACTGGCACACTGTGGCTGCTGCCAAATGCCTTTGATCAAGACAAGTATAAGGCCAGCATCTGTGTAGGGACTGATTAGATTCCTCGGGTGAGAAATCAAAGACTCATGTTGAAAGGTACTTACATGGAGAGATAGGAAGATCACAAAAGGCATAAAAACGGACAGATAGGAAGCCTGGGACAACTTTTATAATTGCTCTACTGTACCTGGGAATATTTATGAACATATTCTAATCTCTATTACTATTAAATGGATATTTGGGAAAATAATGTCTAGATTTTAATATCTAGATTCACTAGTTATGCTCAGAAGGATAGTAGACCTAGTTTAGTTAGTCTAGTAATAATGTTGAAAGGAAGTCATTTTTCTGTCTGTGGCTCTTTACTGTGCAGATTGGTTCAGCTATGAATGAGAAGTGTGTGTGTGTGTGTGAGTGTGTGTGAGTGTGTGTGTGTGTATGTGTGTGTGTGTGAGAGAGAGAGAGTGTGTGTGTGTGTGTGAG
>CABHPR010131328.1:7697-33182 GCA_902168415.1 Peromyscus melanophrys
TGTGCAGGTATGTGTATATGTCTGTGTGTGTGTGTGTGTGTGAGTCTGAGTATGTTTGTTGCATGTGTGTGTTATATGTGTAGGTGTGTTTGTGTAGGTATGTGTATATGTCTGAGAGTGTGTGTGTATGTGTGTGTGTGTGTGTGTGTGTGTGTGAGTCTGAGTATGTTCGTTGCATGTGTGTGTTATATGTATAGATGTGTTTGTGCAGGTATGTGTATATGTCTGTGTGTGTGTGTGTGTGTGAGTCTGAGTATGTTTGTTGCATGTGTGTGTTATATGTGTAGGTGTGTTTGTGTAGGTGTGTGTATGTGTCTGAGAGTGTGTGTGTTGGGGGGTGTCTGAGTGTGTGTGAATGTGGGCATGGGTGTGTGTTTTGAATGGCTGTCACTTTGGGGAGTTGGTTCTCCCTTCCACCAGATCTTGGATTGACAGATCTTCAGGCTTGTGAGCAATTGCTTTTACCTGCTGCTCCATCTTGTTGACCTTCCATAGACAATATCAGACATGTGAATGAGGGCAAGGCTGGACCATGTCACCCTGGAAGACTGCACAGCACAGGGAGCCTTTCTGAAGCCCAACTGTAGAATAGAACAGGGTGAGGGCACCATATTCTATCTGCAGAACCAGCAAGGGCCAGAGACTGACATGGACCTTGGAGCAATGGTTCTCAACCTTCCTCATGCTGTGACGATCCTTTAATACAGTTCTTCATGTTGTGGTGACCCCCAACCATAACATTATTTTCTTTGCTACTTCATAAGTATAACGAATGTTATTGTTATGAATCATAATAGAAAAATCTAGTATGCAGGATATCTGATATGTAACCCCTCTGAAAAGGTTGTTTGATCCCCAAAGTTAAGAAACACTGGCTTGGAGATTGTTCTTCTGGGAACAAAAGGAAGCTCATTTGTGTCTGGGCATAGAGGTAAGATGAACTCATGGGGTGGTGATTCATGACAGACATGTGAATTTGCCTCACAACGAAATGAGATGGCATTGGGCCAATGAGATGGCTAAGTGGGCAAAGATGATTGCCACCAAGTCTTTTCATCTGAGTGGGATCCCTATGGCCACATGGGACATGGGGAAAGCCAACTCCAGCAAATGTCTTCTGACCTCCACACTTTCACCCTGACATACAACACACACTCACACTTTCACCCAGACATACAACACACACTCACGCACCGGTGTAAGAAAATGGGGATAGGCTTAGGTGTAAATGGGAAGTGTGCTATGGGAGAAACAAATAGAAAATGTTCACTGCAGAATGACTTATTCTTCTAGATTAGACATGAAGCAGAGAAGGTGTCATTGTCCCAAAGATCCCACTGTCGGAAACTACAATATTAGAAATAAAGTCTAATTTCAACATTTTGGCTGCTTTGCCTTTATTTGGGAACACTGGGTAAGATACATTCTTAATATACCAAGTTTGAGAGGTCATCTGTGACTCTCAAATGACTTTTGACTTTGTGTGTGTGTGTGTGTGTGTGTGTGTGTGTGTGTGTGTGTGTGTGTGACTACTTTTTTGTGACTACTAATCTAATGGTCAAAAGTTTGACATTCTGCAAGGAATAGAAGAAACAGGGGGGGGGGGGACTTGAATTTTCATCTTTCTCTACAGTTGGCCTAGAGGATGGGAGGTCAGTTTTAAGCAACCTCAGCTGCACCTAGCTCTCTGAAACCCAAAATGACCGGCCAATCTAACCTCAGCTGGAAGCCCGGGAGTTACCAGTATCCAGAGGCTTGCCACGTTCTGCAAAGAGGAAAGCGCATGCGAGTTTAGCACTTAGAACTGACAAGGAGCTCTCTCAGGCGTGGCCAGTGTCCTGCAAACTCAGTCAAAACTCTGAGGCGATGACCTTAGCAAGCTTCCTGAGTGCAGGCAATGAGCTGTAAGGCAGGACATACGTTTAGGGGTCACAGGTCAATCCACCTTCAGAAACTGTCACAGGATGCTGTGGGCCAGGGTTCGAAGGTACAGAGTTGACTATCAAGTCCTCACTCACAGACTGGGATGGAAGCTCTGGGTTCAGACTTGTGTCTGCTCCTCCTGCTGGCTGGCGCCTCTTTACTGGAGCCTCACTGGTGGACTCCTGAACTCCCTGTTCACAAGGACGACGACCAAGACTACGTCTTCCAGTTGACAAGTCATGACCAGAAGATAGACCCAGAGTAGGTGGTGTGGCTGGGGCCAGTTCAGGCTCCTGGACCTCATCAACTTTGGCATCTGATGGTTGCCTGTAGCTGCAAGGAATCTTACTGCCAGTCGCTATAGGCAGAAGAGAGTGTGAGCCCTGGCGAAACCGGAGATGCCTCAGTCCTCGAGTTTTTCTTGGTGATCGGATCACCCGCCAGCTGGTAAGCTCCTGGCTTGTAGACCCCATAGTCTCTGTGTGGTCCACAACTGCCTGATCTTGGCCACGTTTCCACAGCTCATACCGCTCAGGCTGCAGGATCCGAACAAAGGCGTCCATGGAGAAGCTCACCCTGGCCTCCCCACAGCTACACTGAGAAGCCACCTTGCCATAGTCGATCCACCTCGGGGTCGCAAAATTGATGGCCTCTGCACAGTTGAAGCCGTGGTTGAAGCCAGCGTGGTAGCCATAGGGAAAGGTGACCATGAACTCCCCAGCCTCCTGCGTCATGCGGCCAAAGGGGATGCCATTCTCCTTGAGTACAGTGGGTGAGATGAGTGCCACCTTGTGCCTCAGGAAGGCCTGGCAGCCCTGGGAACTGCCTGGGAACAGCTGCCTGGCCAGGTGCTCCAGGCGTCGGCCATGCTCGGGGGGCACTGCATACCACGTCTTGGGCTGCCCAAAGTGCAGGTAGTTGATACTGTACAGGTCCATGTCCTCCGTGTGCCACGCGAAGGTGGTCTTCCACATGCCAAAGTACAGGTAGGGCGTGTTGACACCCTCAATCACAATGCCACATTCTTGTTCCAATAGGTCCTGAATTGTTCCCAGGTGTCCCACGTTCCAGTGTTGAGTTTTCCCATCAAACAAGGAGCCGCTAACATCTGCACCATATATTGGTGACTCATAGAGACGATTCTTCCAGTATTTTCTCTCCAAATCTTCAAAATTCAGGTGTGGTGGGGTCCGGTATTTTTTACTGTTGGCCAGGTGACAGTATTGTCCCACTGTCATGGCTTTCTTCTTCTTATGGTATTGAGTGAACACACCTGCCTGGCCAGACACCACTTGCTGCAGGGGAGTGGCTATTAAGATGTTGCTGATATTGTCATAAGATTGCCTGGCTCTCCACTCCTTGGGTGGGATGACCTTGGCCAGTCCAGCTCGGTGTGCCCCTTGGGACTCCATGTAGGCAATGTACTTGTCAAAATCATTAAACTCTTCTTTGGTTGGACGAAATATCATTATGCTGCAGTTTGAATTCTGAGCAGAGTTGGTCTTAGACTTCATAGCTTCAATTTAAATACTAAACTCCAATATCTACACAGGATTGAGGAAGCAGATTTAAAAAAAAAAAATAGATGAATTGCTGTGGGTGTGATGCAGCAGGATCTACCTGTCAACTTCTGTGAATGTGATAGGAACAGCCTTCCTAGGTTTGCTGACTGACTAAGAGTCCGCACTGTGGCATCAGCTCAGTCTAGGCACTGAAGGACCCCAGGCTCTGCCGTGTTCCTCTGTTGGGACCTGGGTCTTTCCTCGTGTTGTCTGTTGGATTGCACAGACGAGGCTGTAGTAGAATCTTGTCTTCAGGGAAGTGACTAAAACAAAATCTGAAAGAATAAAGTTTGAAATGTTAAGCAAAAGCTCAGGGAAATGGAAACGAAACATTCAATTGTATGGTGATTTCAGAAGCTGGTCCTTAGCATACTGGCAGTACAAATGAAGGTGTGGCTGTGGAATGGAGCAGGGGCGATTCCTGTCCCTCCCCCAAGGGAATGTGATGCGTAAATACCAGTTTAGAAATCTTTGTGACGGTGTTTTGAGAACTGAGCACATGCATGTGCTGTGATCCAATCATCCCCTGAAAAACGCTGGTGTCTCGGCACTGAGAGCCACATCGGAGAGTGCTGATAATACTGTTTCTGATGGGCACATTCTGCAAAAGCAAACGCCCATCAACAGTGCAGTGAAGAGGTGCATTGCTCTAAGTTTGTACAACAGAAGACCACCAAGTGAGGAAGATGAATGCTTCATACAGGAACCAGTTTTATAAAGATGATATCAGGATTTTCTAATTCAAGGGGATACCTATTCCGTGATTCCATCTATGTAAGATTGAGATGAGACAAAGAAATTTAGGTTCAAAGTCAGTGTCCAAAGTTCATAGACTACCTCTTGTGGGTGGGAGCCTAAGGAGGGATCTGCAGTTGCTAATCTGCTCTGAACCCAGATGCTGCCTAATGTCCATCAGAATAGCTCATTGTGATCATTCATCTAGCACGGTGATCTGTATTACCTTAACATAGTTGGGGGAGATAAACACTAAAGTCAAAGAAGCATGAATAATTGGATTAGAAGGAAAAGAGTGATTAGAAATGAACCAAATATTTTAAAAATCTAGGTAATTAGAATTTGAAGGGATTGTTAAGAAAAAAGTAAATATGGGTCATGAATTTCCTGAAGTCACATTGTGTGACTTTATGGTCACATAAATGTTTTGCATAGACCAATACAGGGTGACGGAGATATGAGTAAGCGTTGTCCAAATGTATGAGAAATGGAAATGGTAGTGTTCAATCAGGCCAGAGTGTCTCTGTGGCTCTGTATCAGAGAGAAGGTCCAGAGAGTGTTGGTGGTTGGACGGAAGAGGAGGCACAGAGTAATGATGGACCGTTTCATCTATTTTATACAAGAAATAGTAATGATGGACCGTTTCATCTATTCTATATAAGAAATAGTAACAATGGATCATTTCATCTATTCTATATAAGAAATAGTAATGATGAACCGTTTCATCTACTCTATATAAGAATAGTAACGATGGACTGTTTCATCTATTCTATGTAAGAAATAGTAACGATGGACCGTTTCATCTATTCTATGTAAGAAATAGTAACGATGGACCGTTTCATCTATTCTATATAAGAATGGTAATGATGGACCGTTTCATCTATTCTATATAAGAAAGAAAAAGAGAACATTGAGGGAGTCAGGAGAGGAGACACTATTTCATCCTTAGGTTCATTTCTCCATCAGGTCAAACATTTCTGTGAGGGTACTGGGAAACGAGAGGTGCAAAGCATGGGATACTGAACATGGTTTCGAAACTAGCCACATTTTAAACTGGATACTTGTTTTGTATCTGTCTTGAGATCTTCCCTAGTTTTTACTTTGTGCTGTTACAAACTATTTCTCTCCTTTCGCAATCTCTCTTCCCAAATCCTTCTTAGTTCTTCTATTCTCCCCTTTCCTGACTAGATGAACTTGACCCTCATCTTCCTTCTTTCTCAACAAAATACTATCCCTTCTCATCTCCTCTAGCTCTCTTTAGGAGTTTATCACCTTGACCTTGGTTGGCTGGGACTTTTAAAAAGTTTCATATCCTACCCCTCCACCTCGCAGCTATTCCATGGAGTTGGCTCCATCAGCATTCCCACTTTATGAAGACTGTGATGTGGGGAAGATATGAAAGTCCATTAGCTTGTGTCCTCAGTCTCAAGTTCCATCTGGTCCTGTTGTATTCCACCCAGTATACTTAGAGTTTCATCTCTGTGTCACACTATTTCCCACGGGTCTTAGAACTTTATTGTAGACATTTAGAACGCTTTTATTAGAGACAGGATTAAATGAGGACCGTCGGCCCACAGGGCCCTATCTCCTTCTGGTTGCAGCCTCTCCCTCCTGCTCTCCTCCCAGGAGAGGGTACTCCTTTCCTGAGCTAGTCCTTTGCAGGTTGCGTTCCACTCCAGGACTTCAGTCTGTTAAGCAAACACTATCACCATTTTCTTTATTACCAGTCACCAGTCTCTTTCATGGGTAAAGCTGTTTCCTTTTCACCTTCCTTTCAGTACTAAAATGTGTCAAAACTTGAAAGTTTACATTCAAGAGTCTTCCATGACAAACTGGCCTCGCCCACCAGATGGCGCTCTGGGGGTTACACCGTATTCTTGTGGGTGGTTTGTGGAATACCTCCCCTTCCTCCTAGTCCGTGACCACCAGGGCACTAACTCTCTTCTCTGGATTTCCTTTTTCTCCTTGAATTTCCTTTTTCTCTTTGGACTACCCTGCCCCCCAAAACACCACCCATCGTATGAGAGCAATCTTATCTCAAAGCTCAACTCTCATTCTTCGTAACCTTCTTCCGATCATGCTGTTGGCATTGGTTGGTGCCGGTCTGTCTTTCCCTTTTGTATAACTCACTGTCACAGTCCCTTTAATACTCATGCTTTCAACTTGGCTTCTCTGTGTTGGATCTTCCCCTGAGGCCCTGAAAGTCAACTGTAAAGGACAAGTGAACCATTTCCCCTTTGTGACTAACTGTGAATGTCTTCATTTACAGCAATGGTAACACAGCTGTCCTAGTCATCACCGACAGTTTCATCTCATCTCCCAGATGAGATGGCATCAGCAGAGTCTCTTGTGAGACCCTGAGGCCAGCTTCCCCCTCAGGAAGCCTCTTTGTGCTCTTAGCCTTCCTACAAGGAAGCTCAGGATGCAGCCTACTTTCCTCTCCTGCTGACAGCACTCACCAAGTCAATTCAAACCAGTCTTGAAGGCTGACTACTACCAATAGTCCATGCTGCATGTGATAATCTCCCACTTTTCTCCAAGTTTAGTCTTAAAAATTATCTATGGGACTAGAGAGATGGTTTTGTGGGTAAAGTCCTTGCTGTGCAAACATAAGGACCAGAGTCTTGATTCCTAGTATTCACGTATAAGTCAGACATGGTGCTATATGTCTGTGACCCTAGAGCTGAGGAGTAAGGGCAGAGACAGACAGGTGGGCGGAAGACTAGCCTAGCCTAAAGAATCAACTTCTGGTTCAGTGAGAGACTCTCCCTCAAAAAACAAGATGGAGATAAAGGCACTTGAGATGTACTTCTGACCTTCTTCATAGGCACATGGGAGCAAGTGCACACGCATATGTGCACATGCAGGCATACAACACACAACCACACACACACACACACTACAATGATTTTATAAATTACTTTGATATGTACAATCATGTTTAAATATATAGGCAAATATTTTGTTAGTCTGAAAAAAGTGAGGTCATTTAAAAGGTGAGTTAATACCACACTGAGGATCTTTCCTCCTCTAGAAATAAATGACTCACCTCTTCTCTCTCTGGACAGTTATTTGCTCACACATCCACAGTTATTACCAACCACATGCAAATATTTACCTCAGCTTTAAGTATCTGAAACAGCACATCCAGTAAAATATTGGTTGAATAAAATTCCTCAGAGTTCATACTTGTAAATGAGATGACTTTATTGTAGCATTACTTTAAGATCTTTAGCACATAGTGCCAAAGCTTTTCTCTAAGAAATAATCATTCCTCAATGTTGTCAACTTATTTTTAAAGCCTTTTACTATTTGGTGAAGTATAACTCAAATTATAATTTACATTTCTTGGATCACCCTGGAGATAGAACATTTTTCACCAATGCTGGCCTTTGAATCTCCTCATATTACCTCTTTCTTCTTTGTCTGGTTTTTTTTTTTTTTTTTTTTTTTGCTAACAGTGTTGTGTTTCCAACCTATTTATATGAACATTTTACATATAATTTAAACATGGTACACCTCAAGTCCTTTGTTAGATGTATTAACAGTTCTGCCTATTTGGCATATTTCTTATATTTCTTTAATTCCACTGAATTAAAATGTTTAATGTATTTTAATGTTTTATGTTGTGTATACTTCCCCATGTAAACACATGGAAGTATTATCTTAATTTTTTCTGTTTATGTGATAATTATACTTTCTATTCTGGGACTTATTAACTTTTAGGACTGTTTTGTGGGTTCTGGTGTAGCTGTCTCTTGTTCTTTATGGATAAGCTATCTATGCTGTCTGTGGTGGTCTCATTTGGTCTGGCTCTGTCCTTTGCCCCAGAAAGCTTCTCTTCCAGTGTCCTTAAATTGATTAGCCTGACAAACCAGGCCATTTTTATGAAGTTTCCAAGTGTCTTCTTACATGGCTTCTCCTGCTCTTCTCCTCTGCCTCACCTGTTAACTGGATACTGGAATGCCTGTGGATTGAACATATCTTTTTATTTCTCCCAGTTCTCTAGTTTTTTAAATCACTATACTGCATCTTCTGAGATTTTTTCTCATTTTCTTATATTTTTCACTTCTTTTGTTGAACTTTTGATTTGCAATAGGTCATTCCTGTTGCCTTGGTTTTTGTTGCTTATGTGGATTACCCTTTTCATATTGATCTTGTTTTGCAGACACATTTATCTCTAAAAAAATGCTAAAATATTCATGGTTTTTAGAGTTTTGTCCCTTAATCTGCTTGTCTCCCAGTTTTGGTTTCTCACATGTACATTCAAATCATCCTCAAACAACCGGCTGTCCTTAGTTGGTTAAAGAACAGGAAAGCGGGCTGGAGAGATGGCTCAGAGGTTCAGAGCACTGACTGCTCCTCCAGAGGTCCTGAGTTCAATTCCCAGCATCCACATGGTGGCTCACAACCATCTGTAATGAGATCTGGTGCCCTCTTCTGGCCTGCAGACATACATGCAGGCATAACACTGTATACATAATAAATAAATCTTAAAAAAAAAAAATTAAAAAAAAAAAAGAACAGGAAAGCTGCCTGGAAACTTGGGGGCACAGTGCTTGCCTGCATGGGGACCCACTTGCTTCCTCTAGGCTCATCTTCAGCAATGAAGCATCTCCCAACTTTTTTCCTGGAGGCAACAGGTCTTCTTTCTCCACCCAAAGGAAAACAGCAGCTCAAACTTCCACTATCTAACTTGTAAAAATTCACCTAACTTTGCTCACTCCTGATGATCCCTAGACACCTCCAGTCCAGAAACTAGCTTTGCTCCTGCTGTAGGACATGAACTGTAATCTTCTGCTCTGTCTGAGTGACAATGTCCTAGATGTCCGAGAAAAAGTCTCTTTTTCAGAGGTGCCCACTGCCATGGCATCCTAAGACCCTCGGGTCCTGTAGAGATAACTGTGTTGCTTGGCTTTCCTGCTAATTTAGGACTCTTTTGTAGGATTTTATAAATCGGCATGTATTTCTCCATCTAATTTTAACTTCAAGCTTCCACATTTCACCACTACCTGCTCTCTTATCTCCTTAAGGTCCTTTGTAAGTTTGTCAAAATACAAATCCTGTTACTGTCACTTCAAGAGGGTTTGGGGAAATAAAAAAAGATGGCATTTAAATTATTGTTTTCATGGCTCCCCCACCCAAATGCACTGCTGTGCGTGTCCTTGTATGAATTATTGGTTCATGTCAAATACTTCTGGCCATCATCCTTGACTTTGTAGTCTCTTCCTCTCTCACTTCACTTCTTTCTGCCTTCACCAAAGTTTCAATTCCTGCATTCCAAGTCAAGCTAAGACTCTGCTGCATGAAGTCTTTACTAGTCCAAGGCCTGGGTGAGGATTCTGTCTTCCATACTCCATGGTTACTATTTAGCAGGTGCCCAAGGAAAATTGCTGAAATGGGAGCTCCCAGGAGGCAGTCTGCTTGGCAGGCAGCTTTCACCTCCAGTAGGCACAGAAGGTAATGAATGCATTGCTTCTAGAGCTGTGTTTGTTTTGTTACCCAAGGCCTAGGGTATGTCTCTGCCCCATACACCTTGGTGATCCATTCCTCATAAGCTGCAAATGAAAGGGAAAGTGAAAAGGTGGCTTTTCCTGTATGTTTGTGCCTATAAATGCCAATATTTTCTGTGGACATTCAAGTCAAGAGTATACAGGAAGTATGGGTATAAAGAAATATACATAGCAGGAAGAATTGGTAAAGGTTATATTGTGACATAAATCCTGAAGACTAGGATTTGGCCTTTAAATCCAGCAATGTAAGTGTCACATTATGACTTCAATGTGGTCTATGGTAAACTGGGCATGGTATTACTGACTTCATTCTAGTTGCTTTCTGGAGCACGGGACCAGGGATGGTAATGGTGTACAGCTACAAAGAGCCCTCCTTACAAAGACACACCACCCAATGAATTGTAAGTTTTACATACACTCCCTGAGTGAGTCTGCAAGTCTTGGACATGACTCAACACTGTAACACAATCTTCCTTTGGCTTAAATTACAGTGAAATTTATCACATACAAATGAAAGAAGCCCCATCCATACATATCCTCTCCTTCATTCCTGTTCTCCAAAGCCAGCTGCTTGTGTAGTTTAGATAGTTCTTCATCTTTTTGTGTGTTTTTAGACTTTTCAATCTCAGGTATCATGAACACATACAATAAAGGCTGTGAGATTTATTCTGTGATGCCCCTTCCCAACACACATAGATTATCCCTGCCCTCACTTAGCTCTATCAAATGTTCTGGTTAAAGTGCTGAATCTTTGCCACATAAAATTAACCACAGCTTATTTGTGTAGTGAATAATATTTATAAATTTTTATTTTTTCCTCTTCTCTGTTTTATACATACTCATTCTCCGATTCATTTCTAGAAATTTAAATCAAAATGCACAGAGCAAACTAGGTTACTGAAGCAAATTTTTCTTTTCAGAAATACTCTTCCTGGCGCCCTCATGCTTGCTTGAAGCTGAGCCAGTAGTCCTAGGTAGTTGTACAGCCTATATCCTGACGGTTCCATCCTCCATAATCCAGAGATCACCACTCTGTTAGAGCCCTCAGGCTCCTTCCTTGTGTACTCACTTGCTTAGGCAGGGAATAGCCACTGGAAACATCCCTGGAGCCTCGTTGGAGGTTAAGGATCTCCAGAAGGGGTTTGAAGACTGCATCTAGGAAGAATATCCAACAATCTGTACTGGGTATTCATAAAACCTTCTCTTACCAAAGGCACCAAAGATGCTGAGCAAGAGTTATTTTTACCTAGTATTTATGTCACCATTGCCGCTGCAAACTCGCCACATCCATCACAAATATACATGGCAAAACTTATCTAGGTGGTCTTCCTAGGTCAGTGTCTACCGTCTTTGCTGCAGTTAGAAGCTGTGTAAAGAATTCTGGCTTCAGCTCTAATGAGGCAAGGACCATGTCAAAAGTTTCCTGACTAGGAAAGAAGAACCTTAAAGTTATTGGATGACTATAAATAACACACCTGTTTGCTAGAGTTTGGACTTCTAAAGATATCTTTGTTCTATGCTCTTGCTTTCCTTTCAGAATCCTAGACATTCTCCTGGCTTCTTCTCAAAAACCAAAAACCCACCAGTTTGCTAATCCTTGTATAAATTCTGCTCCAATTCTGTGCACACTTCTAGAATATTCCTCTGATTGTTTTCTACAGTTTCGTGAAGGTATGAATGGGGAGTCTGCTCAGCTGTTCGAGGCATGCTGCACACACTCCTGCTGTGCACTGCTGTGAAACAGCCTTAGCATTCCTTTCATGGTTCCTTCCCCACTCCATGTCTCCTCTCCATCTCCGCAGAAGCCAACACTTGGGCACCAAACCTCATGACTGAGCCCTTCACTTTATTACCTGTCTCTCTTCAACATCTTGTTCTTTTGTTATTAGCCAAGCCTCCTATCATTTCTCAGTTCCAGAAACTACTTCAGTTGTGTTGAAAGCCCACTGTAGATTACTTGTGGCAGATTTTCTCTTCTGAGAGGATTAGTTTGTTTTAGGTTTGTTTCATTTGCTCCCTGTACTGTATATTCTTTCCATATTCACTCTCTGAGGATGTTCGGCTTCCCTGTATCAAGTTAAATGTATTTAAGCAGGCACTAAGTAAATGCTGTGTTTGCTGTCTGCTTTGAGTGCTCTAGCAGGAACCTAGTCATTTCCTTTGGAGATGGTGACACCTGGAAATATCTAAAGATGAGTCTAATTAAAAGACCTGAAATTTATACTTTTTTTGGGGGGGGGGGAGACAGGACAGGGTCTCTCTATATAGCCCTAGCTGTCCTAGAACTCAAAGAGATCCACCCACCTCTGCCTCCCCTCCCACATACAGGGATTAAAGGTGTGTGCCACAATGCCCAGCTATACACTTTAAAATTAGTAACTGTGGTCCAGGAATTTTAGTGTCTCGTGAGTTTTTTGTCTGTTTTTGTTTTCAAGACAGGGTTTCTCTATGTAACTCTGGCTGTCCTGGAACTTGCTCTGTAGGTGAGGCTGGCCTCAAACTCCAGAGATCCACCTGCCTCTGCCTCCCAAGTGCTGGGATTAAAGGTGTGTGCCACCATGCCCAGCTATACATTTTTAAACCAGTAACTAGGGCACAGAAATTTGTGGTGTCTGAGGAGTTGTTGGTTTTGTTTTGTTTTGTAGACAGGGTTTCTCTGTGTAACCCTGGCTGTTCTGTAGTTTGCTCTGTAGACAAGGATGGCTTCGAACCCAGAGATTCACTTGCCTCTGCCTCCTGAGTGCTGGGCTTAGAGGTATGCTCCATCACGCCCAGATTTTTTTTAATGGACACACACCCACCCACACACACACACACACACACACACACACACACACGTACAGTAGTTGATGCTGTAATCTCAGCATTCCAGAAGACGCAGGAGGACCATGAGATTGAGGGTAAGCCAGGCTAAGGGGTGAGTTCCAGGACAGGCAGGGCTACACTGTGCAGCCCTCTCTGAAACAAACAGAAATTAGATAATCTATGACCAAAGCTTACAATCCAGCTTGTAAGAATCGGTAACTTCACCTTCCACATTTGCTTCAGGCAGGTTTGTCATCTTTAATGAGCCAGAATTTACACACTGAAATGTACACTTTAATGCCGGGCAGCTGAAGTGCTTTTTACATGTAGTGCTGTACAGTCACCTCTGCACACTCATTGGAAGGCATTTCTATTACCCCCAAAAGCATCTGTTTCCATCTTCAGCCATTTCCCATGCCCATCCACACCAAGGCAACTCTTCTACGTTCTCAATTCGCCTACTCTTGATATTTAATGTAAGTGAAATCTAGAATATGTGGTCTTTTGTACCTGGCTTCTTCCATGCAGCAAATTCTTGAGATTTGTGTTGTATTATTACATACTAGTATTTGCCCTCT
This sequence comes from Peromyscus melanophrys, assembly GCA_902168415.1. NCBI lineage: Eukaryota > Metazoa > Chordata > Mammalia > Rodentia > Cricetidae > Peromyscus > Peromyscus melanophrys. Next base: position 20,814 of record CABHPR010131328.1, read on the forward strand.
TTTTATAGCCAATTGATGTTCTATAGTGGCCAGATAGACCGCATTTTACTTACCCATTCATCAGCTGACATGAATCTAGGTTGTCCTCACTCTGAGGCTATTAACAACAATGCTCTTACGAACACTCATGGACAAGTCTTGATACCTGAAATTGCTGCACCAATTGACAGCTCTATATAACATTTTGAGAAATCGTTAGTTTTCCTGAAATAGCATTTTTTTTCTTCCACCAACATTTATGAGGGTGTCAATTGCATAGACAGCTTCTCCAATAGTTACTGTCTTCTCTCCTAGAGAAATTCCAAGGGTGATCATCCTGGTTTTAACATGTACTTCCTTAGTGACTAACTGTATTGAGGATCTTATAGGCTTACTGACCATTCAACATGCTTTTGGAGAAATTTCTGTTCAAACCTTTTGCTTTATTTCTGAATTGTAAGAGGTCTTTTTTTTTTTTATCTTGAGTATGTCTTTTGAAGTACATGTTTGGATCTTTTTGTTTGGGTTGGTGTTTTGAGACAGGGCCTGTCAATGTGGCTCAGTCTCCCAGCTGCTAGGGATACAGGAATGTGCTACAGCACCCAGCACAAATCTTAAAACTTGACCAAGTCCAATCTGCCAATATTCTAAGTTGTTACCTGCCATTAGTACTGTGTCTGAGGCACTAATTAGTGCCTAGTCCAAGGTCACGAAGCATTTGCTGTACTGTCTACTAAGGTTTTGTTGGACCTTTAAGTCTATGATCTCAATTGAAATTCAGTTGTGCGTAGGAACCCAAACTCACTCTTTTGTACTTGGATATTCAGTTGCTTCGGCACCGGTTTGTTTTTGGAAGATTTTTGTTTGTTTGTTTGTTTGTTTTTGTTTTTCCAGACAGCGTTTCTCTGAAGATTATTCTTTTTCTCCTTGAATTGTCCTGACACTATTGTGGAAAATCTGTTGATTATAAGGGCTTTTGAGATCTGTGTTCCACTGAATCTGTGCACATCAGTGTCAGTGTGGTCTACCTGGTGGCCATCCTAAAAATATACCAACAGAACAGGTCATTTTGTTTCTTCTTTCCTCCAGGTGCACTTGCTAGTCAGTTTCTTGGATTGTTGACAATTTGATTGATTAATCTCATTATTGTCGACTTACTAATATTTCCTAAGTTTCAGTTCTATGAATTATGACAGTAGTTTTTTAAAGTTGGTTGTCCAGTTAGACTACTTTTCTTGTTAACATGTAAACTTTCAATGTTTGGAATGAATTCTGACTATTATTTTGTTGCAAATACCTTACTTCTAACCCATAAACTTCATTTAAATTATAAGCCAGACATAGTTTGAAAAAATTAAATGCAATTAAATTTATTACTTTTCCATTATGACTTACTCCCTTATGTCTTGTTTAAGTAGTCTACTCTTCTTGAAGCCACAAATGTATCTTTTTATTTACTTATTTTTTCCCAGTGGCAATCAGGAGAGGAATACATCTGGAACTAAATTTGGACAGCAATAAATAGCAAATAGAACACAATCCAGAATTTGAAATTCTCCATAAATGGTCAGATGCTAACTCAATTAATTATAACTTTAAGGTTTTAAATATAACATGACTGAGATTTATAATTTTCTGCTGTAATTTTTGCTTCTCTTACAGCTTTCTAGTTTTCTGACATCTTTGTTCTTTGACTCCTATGTAGATACACATAAATAAAAAATTTGAAGCTACAATCCACATATGAGAACACGTAGTGTTTGTCTTTCTAAGCCTGGGCTACTTCACTTATTTTCCAGTTCAGCCGGGCGGCAGTGACACACGCCTTTATTCCAGCACTTGGGGGGGGGGGGGGGGGGGGGATGGGCAGAGCCAGGCAGATCTCTGTGAGTTTGAGGCCAGCCTGGTCTACAAAGTGAGATCCAGGACAGGCACCAAAACTACACGGAGAAACCCTGTCTTGAAAAATATATATATTTCTTTCCAGTTCCAGTTCTATCCATTTTCTTGCCAATTGATTAATCCCATTTTCTCTATGGTTGAAAATTCCATTGTGTATATGTCCCACATTCTCGTTATTAGTGCATCTATTGATGAACATGTAGGCTGGTTTGTTTTCCTAGCAATTCCTCTTTCTAGCAGCCATGAACATGATGCGTAATTACCTTTTTAGTAGGACACTTAGTCCTTTTGATGCCTAGAGATGAAATAGCTATGTCATGTGGAAGATCTATTTTTACATTTTGAAAAACAAAACCAAACCTTCATACTGATTTCCATAGTGACTAATATCAGTTTGTACTCCATTAACAGTGAGTGAGGCTTCCTCTTTCTCCAAATCCTCTCCAGCATTCGTTGTCATTTTCTTGATAGCTATTGTGACAGGGGTAAGGTAGAATCTTGAGTGGCTTTATTTGCATCCCCAGATGGCTAAGCACTTTATTGTTGTGTGCTCTGGGTATTAATGCTCTACCAGCTGGCAAAGAATGCTCCTCTTCTGTAGATGGCTAACTAGTTTTGCTGTCAAGAGAAACCTTCCAGTTTCTTCAAGTCTCATTTGCTGGTAACTGTCCCGATTTCCTGAGCTACTGGAGTCCTGTTCAGAAAGTCTTTACTTACTAGTGCCAATTTTTTTCTCGTCTCTTCAGATTTTGGGGTCTTACAAAGTGGATTTGGATCCATTTACAGTTGACTTATATGGAAGATGAGCAATAAGGATCTAGCTTCATTCTTCTACAGGTAGAGATCCTGTTGAAGATACTGCCTTTTCTCCAATGACCATTTTCAGCACTTCTGTCAAAAACCAGGGGGCTTAGCAGTGTGGGTTTATGTCAAAATCCTTTGTTGTTTGTTCCGTGATCCACTGGTCTACAAGTCCGTTTTTGTGTTGGCACCTTCTCCCCCCCACCCCCCACCCCCCAGATAAAACACTGTGTTTAGGGAGAACAAATCTGTATTTTGGGTCTTAGCATTTTCTTTTGCTTTGTTTTTAGAAGTCCCGTTTCTAAATTTTCCATCCACTCCTTCATCTGTACATTTCTATGTGACTATCCTGTTTTAATTTCTATATTACTTAGGACTGATAGTTGGCATGCAAAATCTCACCATCCATATCCATCCCCTTTGCAGAATTTGACTAGAATTATAGTTACACTTGAGCATTCTTTCTAGAGTAAATTCAATTCACTCCTGTTCGTGGAAATTAGGATTACACTGAAATCACTAAAAAAATTGTAGCCAGATTTCATAGCTCTTTATCACTCTTGCCTATTATCTGGTATTTATACAAATCTTGATGTACTTCAATCATATCTTAAGCATGAAAGTAATATATCTGTTTCCTTACATTCTACAAAGCCTTAGGATTTGTGTGTGGGTGTGTGGGTGTGGGGGTGTGTGTGTGTGTGTGAAACAGAAACTTTTCTCATTATTTCTTGATTTTACATTCCTTCTTAAAGATGATTTTTTTATTAGTTCTGTTTTGGCTGACCACTGAGTATAGAACATTTCATATATTATCATATTTCTATCACTCAGAGTTATTATTCTCCTTTGCTTTGGAACTTGACACAAACCAAATTCTTAGCAACTAGACACATCCTTTAGTGAAATGCTAAATGTTGCCTGACTTAGCAAAAATTTTATACTCATTGCAGACTGTAGTTAAGAGTTGATCTAAACTTTAATACTATTCTATTCCACCATTTATCACCTAACCTAAGACTTTTAAATATAAAGGGACCCAGAGATGACAGCAGAATCTTACTGATACATCATATTAAAAAGCAACAGAAACACAGAATTGTATTTTCCCAAACTGCAAAATACATTTTTCAAGTACTTTAAATACTTTAGAAAACTGACTACAGAGTATGGCTGTAAGTTTTTACAAATGGCAAAAATTAAAAATATCCAGACTATGTTCTATAAGTACAAAATAATGAAGTCAGGAATTAATGACAAAGTACTCCCAAACTTGTAAAACTGAAAATATCTTAAAATAAGCCCTTAATTAAATTAGAATGAACTAAAAAGTTAAACGAGCAGATTCATCCTACATAGATGAGACTGGAAACACCACTTTCCAATTTTGTGCTGTGCTAGCAAATAATACTAAAGAAAAATGAAAACCTTAAAGAAATAGGTAAGGCAGAAGGCTAGAAAATTATATGAACTAAGCAGGCAACTATCTGGAGATAAATTTTTCAAAAAATTTTTAAAGGAACTAAAAATGAGACCAGAAATGTATGAAATACAAAACCAACATGAAATAGAGTACAGAGAAACCCAAACTTTTGAGAATTTTCATATACTTGAAAAATCTTCAGTGAAAATGATGAACAAAAATAAAAGACACAAATAACCAGCGCTGGGAAGACAGAGGTCATTACTGTAAAAGACGAGGAAAGAGATGAAAACGAATATGGACAATTTTACACTAATATAGTTTTAAAATTAAGGGAATAGATTGCTAGAAAAATAGACACAAGAAAAGAAAAAATGAACTAAATTCATAACCATCAAAGAAATTGAAGTATCAGCCAAACTGTTAGAAAGAACATTCCAAACTCAGGACAGCTGTACTGGGTAGTTTTATCAACCATTTTTTAAATAATATAATTCCAATCTTGGGTAAATTTTCCCAGAGAACAGAAAGTATGCTTCCTAATTTGTATTATGATACAAATCCTAAGGACACTAGGAGAAAGGAAAATAGTTAATATCCCTTTTGAACACTGACACAAAAATCCTAAATAAAGTATGAGCTCCCTGACTAAGACTATATGCACTGTGGTCCAGATGGCTTAGTCCAGAAATAAATGATTAGGTAAAATCTGAAATAAATCTATTTAACACTTACATATTAAAAGGGAATCTCAAATGCAGAACCAGTATTTAATAAACCTCATCATTTGAAACACGCTGTTTACACTTATAGACTAGTGTGAAGTCAAGCTTTCACTAGGGGAGCTTCTTTTCAAAGCATGCAGCGCTAACTGTAGTCACGTGACTAGTCAAAGTGCTGAGAATAAATGGCTGTTGAATGCTCAGCCCTAAATGGGACACTTGTATCATCCCTTTAAGGTTCAGAAAACACGGTGGAAGGGGCAGGAAGAATGTCAATGCCCAAGGAAGTGGCGCAGCATGCTGAAGACTACTCTTCAGGCATGACATGGTCTTCGCACTCTTGAACTCGGAAGTTATGATTGCCTGTGCTCAAACTATACAAGACTGGATCTGCCAGCATCCTGCCAGAGAAGAGGGAGAGACTCGCAAGGGCCCGCCCGTTCCTCTCTGAAGATCTGTAAGTAATCAATGATTTCCAGAGGAAGGAAGACACTTTCCTCAGTGGTACGGCCACTGGTAAGATGCCCATGTTCCTGTAAGCAACCCAAAGAAACTCACCGGGTCACAAAATAAAATAAGGAAGTAGATGGCAAAGCAGAAAAGAGATTATCTGGGAAGAGGAAGTGGGGTCAGTAGGAGGGAAAGAGGTATGAATATGATCAAAATATATTATATGCATATATGAAAATGTCATAATAAAACCCTCTATCAGGTATAATATATAAGACATTTTGAAATGTATTATTTTTTCAGCAATCTAAAATATTAAATACCACAAAACATATCATTGCAAACCTTCAGCAAAATTGTACTTAATACTAGTAAGTTAAAAGTCTTATCTTGCAGACCAAGAAAAAAACGAGGACACCTGGGATCAGAATCTTTATTCAACATTGTCCTGGAAGTTCTAACCAATACAAGGCCAGGAAAAAGGGAAAGCAGAATAGAAAGAGACTGAAAAAGAAGAAACACAATGTCATTATTGGTAGATGGTATGTATATAAAAATATTCAGAGTAAACCACTTGAATTAACAGGGGAGTTTGGCAAGTTCTCTGAATTTAAAATAGATATATGCAGAAATCAATTATACTTACGTACACCAGTTAGAAATGATCCAAATTTAAGAATGATAACATTAACATTTAAGAATGATGACAATAACATTAAATAATAATGACACCTAGAGCCAGCAAGAGCTCATGAGATTTCTATGAGGCAGTGATGTAAATATACCGAGAAGCAGTATACTGACATGCTTTAGAAAACAAAGATGATCTAAACAAATGGGAAGACAAACTCGTGCCTAAATCTAAAGACTCGGTATCATAAAAAACATCACTCCTTAAATTTGCAAATGCAATGTTATTCCAGTGAAAACTCCAAGTGTATTGAACTTGACAGTTGGCTCCTGAATATACAAAGGTCAAAGAGATCTTGGAAGAGAGGAAGAGTAACAAGAATTGCTCAACTAGATGTCAAGACACCACTATAACAGTAGACAAACGAATGCCTGGTTGTCTGAGAAAGGCCTAGGAAGTCTTTGGAAGATATTTACAGAGAGTATCAGCATGATTTCAAAGAACATTCTCAACTAAAATATAGCATGCATTTGACAAAAATAAAGGACCAATAAGTTGAACTACCCCCAAATGGAAGATTTCCATCTATCAAAATCAGTATCAAATATTTCCAAATGAGAAGCAATGAAGTGGGAAGTTATATGTGCATCATAAGTAGCAGGAATTACTACTAAAAGTATTAAAAACTCAGAAATCTGTAAGGAAAAGATAATTCAACAGGAAAGCCACTCACAAAAACATAAACATGAATTGGACATCAAGGAAACAGTCAAGATGTCAATGACAGGTCACTACCCACACTGCCAGGTCACATGAAATTGAGATGCTGACAGTATCAGGCATGGTGAGATTCCACAAGGAGAGCTCTCCCTCTGCTGATGTGGTTCCTATGAAATGCATGTGCGTACTCCTCTGCACACTGACAAGAATAGCTGCAGTAGCTTTATTTGTAAATATCACTGTAACAGAAACATAACAGTTAGATTTATAGAGTAAGTTTTTACAGTCAAATTCCACGCAGCTACACACAATACACATTAGGTGGGAGGGCAAGAGAAAAACAGAAAAGTTAAGATTTGTTCATATAAACATTAACGTGTACATAAAGTGCAAAGTTGACAAGACGGAGTTTCATTTAGAAATTCATTCATGGGCATTTAGTAAGATATATTTGGGAACTGGGGAGCTAATTCGGTAAGACCATTTGCTGTACAAGTGTGAAGACCTGAACACTAATCCTCAGTTCACACACAAGTATGTGGGTTACAGGGATGCATTTTTTTTTCTTATGAAAAAGTTCATTTTTTTTTTGAGCTATCGGGTTCATAGATGATGGGTTTTAGTAGATGCAGGGGAATTGATTCAACTGATAGAAATGGAGAGATATTTGATTACAATTATAATTGGATTGGGGTAGGCTGGCCTACATAGGATTTTGTTAATATATAGAGAGGAGCCTGACCATCACATGAGTTTTCACTAAGAGATTATCTTCTGAAAGGAATTCCTTTCTCTGGGTCTTGTAGGTTTTCTTTTGCAATCAAGACTTGGGTGAGCAGACGAGAAGTGACCTTTTTCTAGGGATCAGTGCAGTAGTGGACTGCTCAGTGGCTTACCTCACATATACCACAGAAGAAGACACATCTAAAACAAAGAAACAGCTTTTACACCAGACAAGACTTCCTCCTGTTCAGGTTCATTCATTCATCTGTTCACTCATTTCATTTGGAAAAGCTTTACTAGGCAAATAGTAGTATTAATCATTGTTTTAAATCGTTGGCCTACAGCACTGAGCAAGCCCTGACGTACTTATATTCTACATGTTCTGCATGGAGGTAGAGAAACAGTAATCTTAAAAACACAGGACCACACACACAGTATGTAAAAAGAAAAGAAGAGCACAATATGGGAGACGAATACAGGACATTAGAGGACACAAGGGAAGAAAAGCTGCAACCTTAACCAGGATGTCACAGCTGGCTGGTTTTCTGCATTTTTTATTTGGTTGTTTGCATTTTTTTTTTAACATTATGTGTATTAGTCACAGGAGTAGAGCTAAGTATATGTTAAAGACTTTGCAAAACGTACCTTCTAATCTGACATTTAGCTGTTGACTTTGTTCCCATCTCCTACTAATAACTTACTTCTCTAGCCTGGCTCTCCTGGAACTTACTATGTAGACCAGACTGACCTCAAATTCAGAGATTTTTTTTCTGCCTCTGCTTCCCCAGTGCTGGGATTAAAAGCGTGTCTATCCAGGCCTAGCTCATGATAAAAACACTTTTAGACAGGGTTCTAGACTCAGCCTCAGAAGTACTGGGATCACAGGTATGGGCCACCACACCCAGTTTAAATTTAAAATCAGTGATTTTTAAATTGTCTATTCTAAAGCCCTGGGATGCATTGCCTTCATCAAACTGTCCTTCTAAATGGCAGGCACCAGACTTTCTGAAATTTTCTTCTGAGGTTTTTAAGACTTCTTTTATCCCCTTTGGACACGATTTTTCTATAACCTTTGAAGCTGGAATGCATACATTGTCTCCTCCATGCAAACAGTCAATTTTGCAATCACAAGTATTGCATCTAATATCTTACCACATTAAAACACTACCTTTGCTCTATTAAAAATGAAGGTGCATATAAAGCTGGTGTGATCTGCAAGAGATGAGACAGGACATGTGTCACTAAGCAGGTTTTGGGAATAGGACTGAGTACCAGGAATCAGACAGGATCACCTCATCTCTAGTGACACATGGGTAACCTGCCTGATAAGCCAGGCCAGGAATCCTTGTAGAGGAGAACTCCATCTCTAAATTCAAAGATCTTCTAGTATAGGTCTGGGGAGATGGTTCTGTTGGTAAAGTGCTTGTAGAGGAGAACTCCATCTCTAAATTCAAAGATCTTCTAGTATAGGTCTGGGGAGATGGTTCTGTTGGTAAAGTGCTTCTTGTACAGGCACGAGGACCCGAGTTCTGACCCCCAACAAGGTGTGGCAGAGGACACCTGTCAACCCAGGGGTGGAAAGGCAAAGACAGGAGGATCTTCAGGGCTTCTGCTAGCCAAGCTAGCTCAACCCAATAGCTTAAGGTATAGTGAGAAACAGTTTCAAAAACAAAGGTGAAAAGCAATAGAGGAAGACACCGACATGGACCTCTTGCCTTCACAGGCACATGCACATACATGAACTGCACACACACAATATCTTCTAAAGAAAGAGGATTGCCTTCACAGGCGCGCGCACACGCGCGCACACACACACACACACAATCTCCTAAAGAATGAGGATGGGGAGGGAGAAACATTGCCAAGGGACAAAATGAGCAAGCAGGGGGCTGTAAGATGATTGCAGGCAGAATTGGGGGTGGGGTGGGGGCAATTACTATTCTGTGGTAATCAGTTTGAAATAAAAGCACAGAGGAGGCTGAGGCAGAGAATTGCCATGAGGCTAGCCTAAGCTAGTCTGGGTTACATAGTAAGACCCTGCTTGTAAACTAAAGCAAACCAAAAAAGGTTAGTAAGTTATATGATTTTTTTTTTACCAGGAGAGTTAGCTGGTAAGTGAACTTTAAGTTTTAGAGCCAGGCGGTGGTGACGCACACCAGTACATGGGAGGCAGAGGCAGGCAGATCTCTGTGAGTTCGAAGCCAGCCTGGGCTACGAGTTGAGTTTCAGGAAAGGCACCAAAGCTACACAGAAAAACCCTGTCTCGAAAAACAATAACAAACAAACAAACAAAAGAGTTTTTAGGACAGGAGATGGCTAATTCTGTCAACTTGACTGGACCTGGAATCCAATAAGAGATAAGCTGACAGGGCCACCTGTAAGGGATTTTCTTGTCAGATTATTTTAAGTAGGATGGCCCATCCTAAATAAGAGTAGCACTGCCGGGCGTTGGTGGCGCACGCCTTTAATCCCAGCACTCGGGAGGCAGAGGCAGGCGGATCTCTGTGAGTTCGAGGCCAGCCTGGGCTACCAAGTGAGCTCCAGGAAAGGCGCAAAGCTACACAGAGAAACCCTGTCTCGAAAAAACCAAAAAAAAAAAAAAAAAGAGTAGCACCTTCTAGTGATAGAGAAGACAAAAGAAGGCCCTAGGAAAAAGTCTTGGGTTTGGCCTGCTTGCCTTCCATCTTGCTGTCCATTTCCTCTCCCCGTCCTTAGCTTGCTGTCTAGTTCCTCTCTGTCCTCAGCCTGTCCAGTTCATCTCCTCTGCTGCTACCATTGTTAGTTGATATCAGAATCCATCTTCTTTAGTCTTCCAATGTGGACTGAAGACCAGTGGCTCTCAAGGAATCCGTCAGGTATTCAGAATCACAATGAGACTGTTTGGGACTGCTGAGACATGTAGCCTTGTGGACTGTGTTTCTACTCGGTATGGACACTCATACTGCATCATGTAAGCCAATCTAGCAAACTCTCCTTTAATATATACTCACTCTGTCAGCTCTGTTCCTCTGGAGAACCCTTGTTAATACAGACATCTTGTCAACTTCATTTCTTTTTCCTAAGTGTTTCCACTGTTAAAGTCAAAAGCTTTATGGTGTCATTTTCTTAGTATCAGGTCCAGTAAGTTAAAAACTTTTTTGTTTTTACCTATCTTACTAATACTTCCAGACTATTTTAATCAAATGCTTTTAATTTTGTGAACTAAGTTTTCTTGTGTTTAGTTAATAAGTCAACATTTCAATGGACTTTTTAAAAGGTTGATAAAGGCAGCTGGGATATTAAAAACTAGGCATGTTCCCGTCACCATCTTGCCATTGAAATTTCATTCCTCTATTTTATAACATGTCATTCAGTCATTCAACCAGTACTTACTCAGCACCTATTATGTACCATGTACTGTTCTATATGCAGAGGACACCAGTAAATAAAGAGGGTCCCTGCTTTTCTGGAATTTAGGTTCTAATACCATTAGACAGACAATAATACTAGTAACAGCCAATATTGATTTAGTGAGTCTGCTTGCTGAAATAGTTATAAGCACTTTACAAATAGTTATGCAATTACTACAGTAACAGAAAGAATTACCCCTACCTTTGCACAAGGGATGGAGAGCATGAAAGGGAAAATAATTTGCCCACCTGTACACAGCTAGGGAGGACAGAACTGGAGTCAAAGCCAAGAGTCACACAGATGCTTAGTCTCAATACTTTGGCTCAGATCAAAAAGAAAAGAGTGCACAGCGTAATGAAAACAAACAGTAAACCCAGCTGAGATTCAGTATTATGAACGTATAGAACTGGGTGCTGTAAATTTATGCATGGGAGGAATGGAGGCACAGTATGCATGCCAGGGGAAAGCCCACTGAGGAAGCAGCAGTGAGCTAAGACCTGAAAAGCAGCATTACAGCTGTCTTTGGGCAGAGGCAAAGAACACAGTACAAGACTGTAAAAACCAGAAGAATGCACGCCTGCACTCGGAAGGCTGAGGCAGGAGAACTGTCAGTCAGGATACATAAAGCTTAAGTTCAAAGTCAGCCTGGGCTACACAGCAAGACCTTGTCTCAAAACTCAAAAGAAACAATGGAACCCTGCCTTGCTCTGAGAAACAGAAATGTCCAGTTGAGTGTATCTAGAGTGTGGTGTACCCATGACTGACTGAAGCCAGGAACACAGCCTGTAAAGAAGCCTCAGAATCAAGTTAAGACACGTGGCTATTTTATCCTAAGTGCCCAAAACAATTGTTCTGTGCAAAACTGTAGGAAAGACCATTTGGAGGTAATTACAAATCCAAGAGGAAAACCACAGTGGCCTGAGTGAGGGTGGTGGTCAGGAAATGAACTCAGGATAATTTTTACAATACTGGACAAGAATGGCAAGTGGACAGGATGTCAAGAGTGAAGTGGATCTTGGGCTTTGGGTTTGAGCCACTAATATGATGGCAGTGTTCTTAGGTTGTGTGAGGCTGAGGGAGGTATATAGCTTCCCTAAGAAAAAAAGAAGCATTTCACCTTCTACTTCACAGGAGGGGGTTTCTTCTCTAATTCTCTTTCTTCATTTAAAAGTTCCAAAGGAAGGATTGACGGGCACTGAAATGTTCAAATGTTTTAGGAGACCCTTCCACTTGGGACAAACTGGAGAACCTAATCTACCGTCCTTCAAGCTCTCAATGATGGGACACCAAGACAACGTTGGGGAAGCCATCTTAATTCCCTCTCAGGCTCCTCCTGGCAGTCAGGCCCACTGTTCTCTAAATGCTCACTGTCGTCAACACTCCTGGCATCTCCCCTCACACTACACCGCTTAATGCATTCAGCTATATATCTCTATATATATCTTAACAAGCAATGCGACTATAACCCCTGCCTCCAAGGCTGGTGGTTTCGCAGGAATGGTACCTTTGGAAAGCTCGTGGCTGCCCCCGCACTTATTTGCGCCTTCTTCATATCCACTTAAGTGACAATTCTAGTCCCTAGGCTGCGGGGTGTACTGAGGAGCAGGAGCCGTTGGGTCAGTTGGCAC
>CABHPR010131329.1:0-17748 GCA_902168415.1 Peromyscus melanophrys
CTGAGAGTCCAGAGCAGACGAAGGTGTTGCTGAGACTGCCAGTTGCCTCTCAAGCCAGTGATCCTCAACACACAAGCATCACACGGACGTGGAAGATGCTCCCACAAGCACTCACAGGAGTATGTGCAATTCCCAGGGCCCTATTTTCTGTGGTGTGAAACTGTGTCAAAATATATAAGCAATAGTGGCTGCAATTCACTGCTTGCCTATCATGTGCCAAATAAATGCACAAGGGATTTGTCTTCACTGTATCTCATTTAGATCTCACAGCAGGCCTAGGTGGCAGAGGCAGCATTATGTAAGGACAGAGTTGAGCTACACTGGCTAGGTTCAAATCCCAATTCTGATATTAATTAGTTGTGTAACCTTAATCAAATCATTTAAGCTCCCGTTTCCCTATTCAATAGCTATAACTGTACTTACAGAGTTGTGACAATTAAATTAAGCACACAGATCAAAGACTTGTAAAGTAAATGCTATGCAAGTTCACTCCCATTCTGCAAAGGGAAAATCACCACTGGAGAGCATCGTCACTTGTATAAAGTTGATTAAGTCAGAGCCAAATCAGAATTAAGTTGCTCAAGTCGAAAGCTTGCATTCCACTCCTCCTGTCTCACATATCCAGCCAGAAGCCTTCCTTCCCCTCTCTCTCTCTCTCTCTCTCTCTCTCTCTCTCTCTCCATTCATTCATTCATTCATTCATTCATTCATTCACTCATTTTTTTTTTGTTTTGTTTTTTTGTTTTTTCAAGACAGGGTTTCTCTGTGTAGCTTTGCGCCTTTCCTGGAACTCACTTGGTAGCCCAGGCTGGCCTCGAACTCACAGAGATCCGCCTGGCTCTGCCTCCCGAGTGCTGGGATTAAAGGCGTGCGCCACCACCGCCCGGCTCATTCACTCATTTTTAAGTGTTTGTTTGTGAGCATATGTGCCATAGCACATGTGTGGAGGTCAGAGGACAGCTTGCGCCGATAGGTTCTCTCCTTCCACTGTGTGGGTTCTGAGAATCAAACTCAGTTGCCTGGCTCAACAGAGAGCACTTTTCCCTAGGAAGCCATCTCTCCACCTCCTTCCAAAAGCTTTTTGACACCTTCAGGCTCAAGACTTTCCCTTCCACCAGGTTACATCAAATTTAGCATTTACGTCAAATGCCGTTCTGACCATTAGTCCTGTTTCTGTTATTGTTATGACATTAATGATATGCTTCATCCTCTATTAGAATTTGAAAGTCACTGTTATTTCTGTACATTACATTTCCACAAAATTCCCACTTTCCCTTTTGGTATTTTTAGTGCAGCACATTCTTAAAAGCACTTCCACCTTTAATTGGCTGGGAAGCTGCATTACCCTACAGAAGGCAAGTATTATGCAGTGCTGTGTGATGCCTGTGGTGGATTTCACATTAATGCTTCAGACCAGCAGTATTTTTAGGACAGCCTCAAGAAAACATGAGTCATACTTAAAAGCATGCCAGAAATAGAAGCAAGATTTAAGACTGCACATTACGAACATCTGCAAAATAAACTGCCAAACTGCCATGCATAACATAATGTAAACAGGTCCTGTGCATGAGAGAAACCCCTTGCTCTGACTTCAGGCACAAGATGCCACTCACTACCTTCCAGGAGTCCACTAAGAACAGCCTGGTGTCCAAACACTATCGTGGATCTTGATCTTACAGTCTAGGCTGTCCTTTCCCTGTAAAGATAAAACATCTGGGTCATGTTGAGTTACATTTCTAACTAAAGCCCTATCCAGCATTTTTCTAAAAATAAAGTCGTAACTACTTTTGACTACTTTTGCAGTCATATTCAAGTACTTCACACTAATTTTATTAGGGAACTCTGAATGATGATTTTTCTCCCCATGTAGACGCCCATTTCTCATCTATGTGAAGACTTAAAATTAAAATTAAGCACAGTTCAAATTCCCTCATAATAAACCCTTGAAAACTATTTTTTATTCTGAAAAACAATATAATATAGTGAAAAGAAAAAGCATTTGGAAGCAAACAGTCCTAGTTGTGGCTATGTGTCCTGTCCTCGGCTTCCCTGGACAGGCATCTGGACAATCTGGGTCTACGTTTTCTCACTCTCCAAAGAAAGCTAATATTTGTCAAACAGGACTACCATGAGCACTACAGCTACCAAAATACTGAGTTTAGTCCAAGTCAGTGAAAACCCAGTGTGCAAAAGTCTGTCCTCACCTGCAAAGTCCTCCCTGCTGGACATCTGGACAGCAAGTACAGTGTAGACGAGGTGGACACAAGCAGGCTACTGAGTTTACGCTCAAATTACCTGCTGGGCCAGGAGAGCACTCGGAAGAAGTTACAGAGAACGGGACACAGAGCGTAGCACGGGCTAATCCTCAGAGGTTGCACTAAGTATTTTCCAGTGACGTCTCACTGTACTCAGCACAATCACCCCCACAAAAATACACAGAGGCTAGCTTGGTGGTCACTATCACTGTTGCTCTTAGAGCACTGGGATTCAGTTCCCAGCACCCACATGGTGACTAACAACCACCTATAACTACAGTTCCATGAGATCTGACACCCTTTTCTGACCTTAACGGGCACCAGGCACGCATGCAGTACACACATATATACATTCAAGCAAAACGTTCATGTATATTTTTAAAAAATTACTGAGAAGGACCTAAATCCAGGCTACCAGGAGTCTGGTCATTCTCCAAGATACTTAGAGACTGTAAAGAAAGCACAGTGACCCTCCTCACTGCAACTGAACACGCTACTAAAATGTCACCCACTTACTTGCTTCAACCTGTCCGTGGAGGCAGTGACAGCAAGGGTGAGGACATGGGGGCGGTGAGGACATGGGGGGGGGGATACAAAATGACGTGTTCAAAGCCCAAGTCCTCATCATTTACAACATAGGCTACGTGGACTAGATGGATAAAAAATAAAATCACTCCCACAGCTCTATTTGGTGAGGATCTATTACATGCTGAGCATCAAGAACACAAAGACGAGGATAATAGGGTCCTTCAAGATGCCAAAAGAAACAATACATATATAAAACCTCAATGTATATAAAGCCACTGTCCCATGAGGTGAGCTGATGAATCAGCACAGATGAGGCTTTTCTGAAAAATCAGAAAAACCTATCAATGTACGTTAAGTAAATCACAGCATATCCATATATGAGTTAGCGTCACACTGTCCACTGTTTGTGAAGGGAGCACAAAATCCCTAGAATTTGCATAGAAATACAAAGAGGAGACATTCCTGGAACTATGAAAGGCAACAGGGTGAGAATGTGATTTCTCAATATACATCTTATGTTGTCTTAACATTTTAACCACATAGGTGCATGAATCGTAAATGGTCTTATAATAAAAACTCGGAGCCAGCTACTGGGGTAAATGCTGAAAGATCAGAGAGACAAAGGAACAAGCCACAGCCATTTCTCACCTCACCAACTCTATGAATCCTCTGACTGAATGCCTCTGAGTCCTCGAAAGGCTCTTAGTTCCTGTCTCCTCACAACTTACATGCCTTTCTCTGCCCAGCCTTTTCACTTCCTGTCTCAACCTTCCTAGTGCTGGGATTAATGGTGTGTGTGCTTCCCAGATACTGGGGTTAAAGGTGTGTGCCACCACTGCCTGGCTCTGTTTCTCTCCTAGACTAGATCAATCTCATGCAGCCCAGTGTGGCCTTGAACTCACAGAGATCCAGACAGATCTCTGCCTGGATTAAAGGTATATGTGCTACCACTGCCCTTCCCTGTATGGCTAATTCTGTGGCTAGTTCTGTCCTCTGATCTTCAAGCAAGCTTTATTAGAGTACAACAAATTATCACCACACATATAAGTAAATTATGTTAAAAAGTTATGTTTTAAAGTCAAACTTTATAAAGTATTTGATATAAGAACATTTCCATAACATATGCCTTTGTGAATATCGGCACAAAATAATACGTACAGTATATTTTCTTCCTCTTTTGTATTTTTAACAGGTATAGAAAATAATGGCTTTTGTTTACAACACCTTCTTATATATCTATCATCGTCTGTACCCTGCTGTCTCCACATCCTTCCTACCTCCTCTTGCCTACCTTCTTTCTCCACCCACACGGTCCCCCTCAGAGTTCTTATCACACGTATGTGAACACAGGCATATATACATCTAGATTCTGCATCTGAGAAAGACAGTTAGAATCAATACAGCATGGCACTGGTGCAGGAACAGACTGTAGCCTAGTACCACACAAGAAGCAGCACAGGAATAAGTCCACACACATATGTTAACTACAGAGACAGGGGTCCAGGAGGACATGGTGGGGGAAAGATAATCTTCTCAACAAATGATTCTGGGGAAACTATTTCCACATGCAAAGGAATGAAACTGGAGCTTTACTTCACAGCCTATACAAAAATCAACTCAAAACTAATAAAGGACCTAAAATCATAAAGCAAGAGAAAACAGCGGGAATCTCCTGGACACTGGCCTTGGCAATGACTTTTGGGATGTTACACTAAAGCTCTAGCTACAAACCAGAAAGAAATAAACAGGCCTATATCAAAGCAAATGCTTCTAAATGAAAAAAATTAAAACATAACAAAGTGAAA
This sequence comes from Peromyscus melanophrys, assembly GCA_902168415.1. Taxonomy (NCBI): domain Eukaryota; kingdom Metazoa; phylum Chordata; class Mammalia; order Rodentia; family Cricetidae; genus Peromyscus; species Peromyscus melanophrys. Next base: position 4,589 of record CABHPR010131329.1, read on the forward strand.
AGGCAGCCTACAGAGTAGGGGAAATGTACAAGGTGTGTGAGTATATTTATAAATGTATATATGAATAACATATATGAGAATAAGAGATTAATATCCAAAATTCATAATAGACAAATACATTTCTATAGCTGAAAAACAAATATCCTGATTTAAACAGAAAAAAATAAAAACAGAGCTAAGTACCAATTGGCCTAAAATCCCATAATCCCAGCTTTATTTCTAAAAGCCTTAAAAACAGTAGTGACTTTAAATGTCCATCAAGAGGTGGGCAAGTTTGATATCCTATCCACTGAATAATATTTTTTAAAATGAGGAATGAATTACTGACACATGAACATGGCAGAATCCCAACATAATTACTCTACGCCACATATGGAAGGCAGAATACATTATAATTCCATTTATACAGAACTCTAGACAACCCAAAAGACACAAAAAAGCCTTTCTGAGTCACAGATTTGCCTGGTTGGAGTTCTGATCACAGCAATAGTTCCTGCTCATTCACACCAGAGTCTGACAAACCGCACCCTCTGAATATCAACCTGCTCCATTATACCTAGTAACACTTAAAACACTGGACTAACACACAGTAAAATACTTTCGGTGCTACAGTTGGGCTTACAGCACAATTGGGATTCTACATTTTGGTGGGTTTTTTTTAGCTTTCTTGGCTTTCTATGTTGATTGTATTCATTTTTGTAACAGTAACAGAAAGTTTTGTTACTTTAAAAAAATCTGTATTATACAATAATAACAGCTGGAAGAAGAGTGAGTCACCCAAAAAAAAAAAAAGTAGCAATATGGCAGGTGACCCATATCAGAATGTTTTCATCATAACATAATATTCAGCTTAATTTCACAGCCTATCCCCCTAAAGTACTTATCTATAAAAAGTTGACAATTTGCTGGAAACATCTTTGCCTCGGTATCACATTCATAACAAAACCACCACCAAAAACATAAAGGAAAGAGTCATACTTACTTATACATGGATCTCAGAAGAACCAACAAGTTTCAAATCTTGTTAAACAAGCTCAAATTCTTCAAACATAAAGTGTAAAATTATTTTATGATTCAGATTACAGAAAAAATCAGCTAAAATATGTAATATAGCCATTTTTAATAAAATCTGTATTTTAGACATAGAGCTTTTGTTATCTATTGGAAAATTATGGATGTATAAGTCAGCATGGTGGTGCATCCCTATAATCCTAGCACTTAAGAGGCTATAGCAGGAGGAGCCTGAGCTACAGGTCAGCCTGGGCTACTGAGTAAACCCTGTCTTAAAGAGAAATTCGGGCTTGCAACCACCCCTCAAGTGTGTAAACTGCATGCTCCTTACCCCAGACTTTTCCATCCTGAGTCTCACTCTTACACCAAAGCCCTGCAAGAAAAACTAAGTTAGGAGCACTCCGAACAGATGGACAGAAGATCTAGAGGGAAAAAAAAAGTTTCATCTGCTCTATGCTGCTTTTCAATGGGCACCTTTTTGATTAACAATAACACTATGAAGTTTCTCTAGATTCACAGATGTAAACCTAACTTTTTTCTTCTTTAATAGCTATAGATGATTCTGTAAAATGCATATATAATAATCATTTCACTATTCCTCTATTGATGGACTCAGTTAATTTTTGTTCCTACCCAAAACTCTAAAATCTTGAAATATATATTACTACATACAAACCTTTGTATGTGCTGATTTTTTCCTCAGTGAATAGAGCTCTCCCAAAAAGAAACTGTCAAAAGATGCATACTGTGTGTGTGTGCATGTGTGTGTATATCTATTTATGGCAATGAGGTTCTTGCTAATGTATTCCAAACTAGCCTCAGACTCGTTTTTTTCTCTTAGTACCAGAGATTAAATCTAGGGCCTCACATACTGTATACACTCTACCACTGACCTACAACATCAACCCTACTTTTAAAGATAATACGTTCATTAATTCCTTGAGAATTTCATACGGTGTACTTTGATCAAATCCACCCTTACTTCAGCCTCCTAACTCCTCCCAGGTCTACCTTCTTCCCGTCCCTTCTCAATTTTGTGTTTTAACTAATAATCTACCAAGATCATATATTCATGGGTGTGGGGCTGTCCACTGAAGCATGGCTGACCTGACAGAAGCCTTGAAGAACACTGACTGTCCCTACTCCAGAAGCCATCAACAATACAGTCTCAGAAGTTGGAGCTCATTAGCCCCTGGCCTCTCACTCCTCCACACACTCCACACTGGCTTAATCTTGTGCAGCTCCTGTGCAGACACTCCAGCTCCTGTGCAGATACCACAGCTGCTGTGACTTAATCTCGTGCAGGTCCTGTGCAGACAACCCAGCTGTTGTGACTTAATCTTGTACAGGTCCTGTGCAGACACCACAGCAGCTGTGACTTAATTTTGTGCAGGTTCTGTGCAGACACCCCAGCTGCTGTGACTTAATCTTGTACAGGTCCTGTGCAGACACCACAGCAGCTGTGACTTAATCTTGTGCAGGTCCTGTGCAGACACCTCAGCAGCTGTGAGTTCATGAGTGTATCGGTCCTGGCAGGTCCAGAAGACACTGGTTTTCTTAATATATTTTTATTAAAATAGAATTACATCACTTTCTCCTCCCTTTCCTCCCTCCAGTCCATCCCCTGCCCCACCACGCTCAAGATGACAGCCTCTTTTTCTTTGTCATTGTTATTTCGTGTGTGTGTGTGTGTGTGTGTGTGTGTGTGTGAGCGCGCGCGCGCGCACAAATATACAAATGCAACCTGCTGAGTCTTTTTGTTGTTGTTGTGTGTATATGGTTTCAATGCTGACCACTTTTTATTGGATAACCAATAAGGGGGTTCATCTGGGGAAGAGGCTAATTCTCCCTCTCCCAGCAATGGTTAGTTTTCTATAGTTCTTTGTATAGTTGTGGGACCCCACAAAATTCTCCCCCTTCTGTGTTAGCATGTCTACTGATATTGCCATTTTCCAGTCTGGCTTATGCAGCCATTTCTAGGAGAGACTGTTGCAGACTTCCAGGGATTCTAGCTCTTATATTCTGCCCACACTTCCTCAATGTTCTCTGAGCCAGAGATGCGGGAGCTGTGATATAGATGTATCTATTCGGGCTGGCCTCCCCATGATCTATTGATCTCTGCATTGTATCCAGAGGCAGTTTTCTGTGATGGTCCCCATTCACTGTAAAGGAAAGTTTCTTTGTTTAGGGGAGGTAGCTACACTTATCTGTAGATAAAGGATAAGAGGTAAAATCCAACTAAGAACTATGATGGTCTAGTAAAATGGCCATAGGAAATTCTTTTATAAATTCCATGGCCTTACTAGCTCTGAAAGGTTGGCTAGGTTTCTAGTACCAAACATGATTTCCCTCCTGTTGAGTGGGAATAAGGTCCAATTAGATGGTCATTGGCAATACTCACTAACATGTGCACCTTTATGAGTATCTTGCCAGTGCTGATCACTGTTGTGGTTCATGGGTGTGACAGCTGAGTAGGGTTATTAATTACTTCCCTCGCCTGGCAGTTTGCATAGTATTTTCTGGTACCATGGAAGCAGGACATGAGGAAAGCTTTCAGGTTAGATCCAGCTCAAATCATCTGAGTCCTGTTTCCTAAGTGTGTGTTGCAGAAGAACGCTGTTTTCCTCCGAACTCCGGCACTTACAATCTTCCTGCCCCCTCTTCTAACACGGCCCCTGAGCCTTGGGGCAAAGTGATGCAGACGTCTCATTTGTGCTCAGCATTGCACTGATGCATACTCACAGCACTGCAATGGCTTGCTGAGTTTCTGCATTAACCACCACCCACCATGAAATAACTTCTCCGATAAGGTTTAAGATCTGTGCTAATCTATCAAACCTCCCTCCCCCCAACCCCCACTTAACTATTTTGATGCAGCTTTGAGACAAGTTCCCAGGGCTGTCTGAAGTTGTTCTGCTGGCCAGGCAGAGATTACAAGCCTGCATCATCAGGCCGAGCTTGGCCTCAGACTCTTAATCCTATCTCTGTCTTCTAAGTAACTGGAATTACTGGCGTGCACCACCACACCCAGCAAGCTTTTCAGTGTAACTGGTGAGAACAGATGTTACTCCAGATCTGGAAGTCTGAGAGGTAATCTCTTTTTACTTTAATAGTGGCTGTCATCTCAATTCTCCTGGAAAGCCATGGGAACTAATACTTCTGCCAGCAATATATCAGAATGCCATTTCCTGGACACAGTACCTGGCATGACAGTTTTCAACTCTGGTCAAGGTGATGTATGAAAACTGGAAACTTGCCGCTCGCTGGCTGTCACACAGGCTTAGAACACTGTTCACACACCCACTGGCCATTTATTCCTCTTCTGTGTTGTGTCTACTGAGATCCTTGGCTTACTTTCTACTGGTTGTATGATTTTTCTCACCAATTTGTAGGAATATCTGTATACTAAACATGTAATCCTCTTTCACATATATGGATTTTAAATTGCTATTTTTAAATTAAGGGTTTTCTATTTGCGTTCATTTTCTCATTTAAACATGGTCATTAACCATGGCCAAATTGCCAGGCAGATCCAGAGATCATAGCCAAAAATTGTACATCTCAAAGCAGAGATCATTGGAGACATGTTGGTCAAAGAGTACAAAATATCAGGAGGAACAAGTTCAGATACGTTATAAAACATGCTGACTATAGGATGACAATTAGTCTTAGCTGGGCTTTCTACTGCTGTGATGAAACACAATGACCAGCCATCTTGGGAAGAAAGGAAACACAATGACCAGCCATCTTGGGAAGAAAGGGTTTATTTAGCTTGCACATCCTGAATCACAGTCCGTTGTGGGAAACCAAAACAGGAATTCAAACTGTGTGAGAACCTGGAGGCAGGAACTGATGCAGAGGCCATGGAGGGGTGCTGCTCACTGGCTTGCTCCCCATGACTTGCTCAGCCTGCTTTCTTATAGCATCCAAGACGGCCAGCCCAGAGATGGCCCCACCCACAATGGGCTGGGCCCTCCCACTTCAGTCACTAACTAAGAAAATGCCCTATAGACTTGCCTAGGACCCCATTCTCAAGTGAGGCTCCCTCTTCTCAGATTACTCCAGTTTGTGTCAAGTTAACATAAAACTAGCCAGCGCAGTACCATATATTTGAAAATGGCTATGACAGTAGATTTTAAATATTCTCAGTAAAAAATGTGTGTGAGTGGGGGAGAGGGATTGGGAGGGGAAGATGGGGGTGGGGTGCTGCAGCTGGGATATAAAAAGAATAGATGAATTTAAAATATGTGTGTGTGGGGGGGTAATGGACATATTAATTAGCTTAACTTAATCACTCTCCAATAGATACAAAGATGAAAATATGTTGAATAGCATACCATTTCAACTTATCAATTAAAAATACACTAAGAAAAATTTTTAATTATAAATTTTTGATGAAAGTCTGAGAAAGCAATAAGATCAATTAAGTGAAAAATGAAGTGATAAAATGTATCAAAAATGTAATTTGTCTTACAATATGTTTCAAAATAAAATTAAAGAAAAATTAGGCACTGGATAAAGACTGCTTATACCAAGTCCAAGGAGAGACTTTATGACAAAGTCAAAAATTTTAAAGGTTAATTTAAGTCTTCTATTTGAAAGTCTATCCCACAAAATACAGCTAGCTAGGGCTGGAGAGATGGCTCAGCAGTTAAAAGCATGTATTTCTCTTCCAGAAGGACCTGTGTTCAATTCCCAGCACCCCCATGTCAGACATCTCACAACTGCCTTTAACTCCAACTCCAGATCAGCTACCTCTAGCCTCTGCAGATACTTACATATACATGGCCCACACATACACATATACACATGATTAAAAATATATATATATTTAAAAATACATATAACTGGGTGTGGTGCCACATGCCTTTAATCCCATCATTTAGGAGACAGGAGGAGCTCTGAGTTGAAGGGCAGTCTGATCTATGTATGTAGCAAGTCCCAGGCCAGCCATAGGTACATAGTGAGACTCTGTCTCAAAGATAAAATAATCTTTAAAAAAAAATTCTGAAAGGTAATTCACAAATTCTTATGTAAGAAGAGGCAACTGTGCAGTATTAAAAGTAAAGTGCATGCCCTCAGCCTTGGTCACGGAAGCTTCTTTTATGGCATATAGCGATTAATAGAAATTCATGTATGTCAGAGTGCTTGGAGCGCTCAGCTCCAGATGGGACACCCATAATCACCCTTTCCGAGGCTCAAGGACCATCATGGAGGAGGAGGTAGAAAGAATTGAAGAGTCTGACAATGGAGAAAAGGGTCATGAAATGCTGTCTTCTCACATGGCATGGTCTGTAGCAGGAATCTTAAAGGGTCTTATTAATAAAAACAAACCTGGGGTCAATGCTGTAAGATCAGAGAAACAGAACAAGCCACAGCTTCCTCACCTAGCCAATTCCTCAGCTGATCCTGTCTCCTCAGACTGGAAGCCTCTCAGTCCTCATCCAGAATGAATCTCAGCTGAACTGCTGCTAAAAGCCTAAAAGCTTAACCACTCTAGTTCCTGGTTTTCACGCCTTATATACCTTTCTGCTTTCTGCCATCACTTCCTGGGATTAAAGGCATGAGTCACCATGACTGGCTGTTTCCAGTGTGGCTTTGAACTCACAGAGATCCGATAGATCTCTGCCTCCCAAGTGATAGGATTAAAGGCGTGTGTGCCACCATTTTCTGGCCTCTATGTCTATCTAGTGGCTGTTCTGTCCTCTGACCTCAGATAAGTTTATTAGGATGCGCAATATATTGGGGGACACAATATATCACCACAATGGTCGGATTCATTAACTCACAATAATCCTGGTTATTATACAAGGCCTTGGCAAGACTGGACTTTTCAACATTCAGTTATGGATGGAGGAAGGGTCTCATGGAACATAGTCCCTTCCCAGAAAGTTAATGGCAACTGACTGCTGATGGAGAGACAGAGTCCTTGAATTCAATGATATAACTACTGGTGACTTGTCCATCAATAAAAATAAAATAAAATAACAGTAATAATTCTCCAGGGAATAGCTGCACACCCAAGCCCATGAGGGTGGTCCTGGTTAAACTCAGTGGGTCTCAAAAGAGAAAGATGATAGTGGGAGGGGGCTTGTCAGTAGGAGGTAGGCTTGGTGAGTGTTAGACACAAAGTTAACCTGTAAGCCCCACCTGCCCAAGGACCAGGTTATTGGAAAATAACAAAGCTTCATGGAAAAGTACAGAAGCCTATGGGTTTTGTCCGTAGCAGCCCTGCCAAGATGTGTTGAGGCCATTCAGCTGGAAAGTTTCCAGGTGGTGGTCCTGACCAAATTCCATCTTGGTCAGTATTTAGAATTTTAATAAAAGCTTGCTTTAATTTGGCCAAAATGGTGGAACTGGTTTTTCTCTGGTGAATTTCAGGATTAACAGTGAGAATGAGAGGACTATGAGGATGGGATGATGAGTGTGACCAGAATGTACTGTACACATGTATAAAATTCTCAAGAGATCAGTTAAGAACATGAGTAAACAAACACAACAGGATCTTCAGCTAGAGGCCTTGCTTCTCTCACATTTCCTCAACCTCCGCCTCTGTTAAGAGAGAGCAGCTTATGGAATGCTTCCCCTTTGTGTAACCTTTGCACTAATTTATTAAAAGTGGCAAATAGCTGCAATGATTGCTCTACAGTATTGACACTGACACAAAAATCACATCCTTTCTCCATGACATTCTGTCACTTACGACATTGATGAATTTCTCAAACCTCTGAATTATTTCTCAACTAAAGAGAAAAAAGTCTTTAATCCTGTGGTCCATTTTGAAAGCATAATGTTGTATGTAATTCTTACAAAAAATCTTTGGAGCCTAATTGCTTGGATAAAAGTCTGGTGTGTCCAGATACCTTAAATGACCTCAGCTCTAACTGCAGGGGGCAACAAGCTTATGCAAGGAATCAGGATCACCCCTGTGGTGGGTTTAAAGTTATCTCTTGAAAACCTCTTACCCGGGGAGCACCACCTCAAAGGCTCTGGAAGAAGTACTTTCTTTGATACAAAATATTTTAACTTCAAGCACAAAATATAAAAGAATATCTTAAAAAAAAAAAAAAAAACACCTGCCGACTTCATCTGAGCCTTGAGATTCCGTTTTCACACAAAACAGCAAAAAGGCTTCAATCACCCACACCAACACTTGCAGGTGAGAGACAGGACTGAGATGCCACGGGGAAGTCCTAATGGAAAAGGCAGGGACTGACAGGGTCTGGATAATAAAACACTGGAGAGCAATCCCACTCCTGTGCATGTGATGTGCAGGCCCCGGGCTAGCTGGGGAACCAAAGGACGCCCGTGGTGCCCCACACTGTGAAGACAAACAGTAGAGAGGAGGAGAAGTCAACAGTGTCCGCAGGATGCAAGGTGATTATCTGGGATGGCTGTGAAATAAGCAGCTGCACCGAGAAGACACTGGTGCTCTCTTGCAGTCTGCCGGGAATGTTAGGCTCCTGGCTAAGAATGCTCTGGTCCACCCACCTAGCAGTCACTGGCTATTGTCACGGCAGGGCACTGTGCTTCTGCTTCCTCCTACTGTGTGCTGACTTCTCAGGCTCTCCAACGCTGGTGAGGACAGAAGTAAAAGGCAGCACACACCGCCAAGTCAGCACTTCTCTGCGTCATCAGTCCTACGGCTTGGTTCCAAATGAAGTTGCCAATTCTCTGCTTCCGTCCATTGCAGGATTAATTCCAAGGAAAAGCGAGCGTACCTTGAAGACCCAGGGACATTTTGAGAAGGAAAACAGGAACTCAGCTGAAATCAGGAAGTCTGGGCTTCGCCCTCCTTAGACTTCTGATCTCTTCCTTGTGCTCGACTTTCCCAGGCAGTAAGGAACGCTTCACAGAATAGTCGGTAACGCTCCTTTCTACAACAAAGCTCATCACCCCATGCTGCATTTTAAATATTAGCTATCCAAAAGATAAAGAATATCCTTAGAATGAGCTAAACTGAAGCATAAATACAGAGAGAAAAAAACAGGTATCAAACTTTCAAATAAAAAAAAAAAACCAAAAAACCAAAAAACACCATTTCCAAAGTATTTTATTTATCAATGTGTGTATAGTGTGTGTATACATGTGCATGTATGTACATGTGCACGTGGAGCTGGAGTTGAAGCTGGGTGTCTTACTCTATTGTCGACACCTTACGTTTTGAAGACAGGGTCTCTGTGGACCTGAACTGCACCAGTTGGCTCCACTGGCCAGAGAGCTCAGGAGATGCACCTATCTCCACCCACCACACTCTCCAGTACTGGGGTACAGACCACATCTGGCTTTTATGTGGGAATCAAACTCAGGGTCTCACGCTTGCATTGCAGGCACTTGACCAAATAAGCATCTCCCCCCAAAAAATATTTTTAAAACTCCAAAAGAAAATGCTTCAAAATTCCCTCAAAATTCCCTAAAGCCATAATCTCTCATCAATTATGTAGCAGTGAAACTAAAGAACTATAATTTTCCCATTTTGGAACTATTCTTTGGAAAGGGGGAGAAAGCTCATAAACAGAGTATGTGAATACATGAAGTGTACAAAAACATACTCTGTCTGCTCATCATGTAGCTGTGCCATTTGCCTGTGCAGACACTTCTGAAGATTTAGTTGACCTAGTCACACCTCCCTTTCCAAGTCCAACACCTAACCATCTTTGTCTAACAAATGGGTACAGTTAAAATAGTATAGAGACCACTAACAATTACCACGAGGCAAAACATACGCTACCACCTTCTTGATACGCAAAAGGTGACAGGCAAGGGTACTGTGCATGGGGAACAGCGACAGACAGACAGACAGACAGACAGCAAACACAGGCAACAGCAAACAGCCATCTAAAGGCTACCCTGTAACTTTCAGTACAAAGTCTTCAGGTAAATTTCAAAGAGCAAGCTACAAATAACACAAACAAGATGTTTTAAGATGATTCCATAAGGGTTCTGTGAAAATGGTAAAGTCTGGAAGTATGTAAGGAAGACACTGTGGTGGGTTTTCTGCTGCTGGGTTGGGTTTGGTGAGGTATGGAAATTTCCTCGGGGACCTGCCCTGAGGAGATTTCTCCCAGAGTCCTGGGGAAGATGCTAACGACGGTGTGGGGGCAGGGAGACATCTGAGGGAATGAATCTAAGGCACCGAGCTCTACAGTCCATTCACTTCATTCCTCTGAGACAAGAGTCTATCTACACCGCTTCAATTCTGTACTCATACTTAGCTCCTCTCCGTCCCTTCTCCTCCTGTCTTCTCATAACTCTAAGTTCTTTATGTCTTGTCCTCGTCATCTTCGTTCCCCTCCATCTCCGTTCCTCCCCCTTCCTCTCCGGAACGGTCTCTGTACACCTACAATCTGCAAACTCTGCCTTGCCGCTTTCTGGTAACTCTGCTCGGAGCTAGGAAACCTGCCCCATAGCTTCCCTGCACCTGGTGTGCAAAAGCCCTTTTGTTCTAAGTAAGCTGCTCTAGGCTGCCATTCTGGGCTGTGAGAGGAAGGAGGGGCTGAGCTGAATTTGCACAAGAAGCAAGGCTATGTACCTAACCTGTCTCCTAGTCTCTCTCCATATGGGTGTTTACCTTCATTCAGGAGACTAGTGGTCGGTCTGAAATGCTTTGTCCTTGGATGTTAGCTAAAGGAGGTATCTGGTTTTAATGCTAAAAAAGGAAAATCAGAAGGCCTGGAAACAGGAAACCTTGCCTACGTGACTGTATCCAAACACCTTAGAAGTTCTTGGGGAAGCTATCAGAGCGCACGTGAAATTCACAGCAGGAAACAGCTGATACATTAAAAGCTGAATAACACCAAACATTCCTTGAGATTTGACTTTTCCTCTGGAGGAATTCCTTGGTTCCTCCAGGTATAGCTTTATCATAGTCAGCTGAATTCTTACTACATTCCTGCGGCTCACAGTTTTTAGCAACCATGAGAATCTTGTATTTAGAAATACTTACACTTTGGAGATTAACTGTAATCAGCCAACATGTCCAGCCCAGATCTACTTTTTAAAGAAAGACTGAATGAAGACAAGAGTATTTTGGGGGTGTCGTAACAAGATAATAACCCTTACTAATCCTCACACTCAGCAGTACCACTCACAAGGCAGGAAATGTAAGGATCTAAGACTCAGACTCCAGGAGGAGTGGTCAGTAGATACAGCATTTTCAACTGAGTTGGAAACAGCATTTTTGGTACCAGCTGTCACATGGCCAACACCGAGCCCTCCAAACCACAGAAAAATCTGCACCTGCCCTCTGACCCTTCATCAGACATCACGTTAACTGTCAGGCACTGTCTTACACGTCCACCTCCTGCGATCTGACCATGTCCTAACTAGAGCCATATGGCTGAAACCACCGTCTCCATAGAGTCAAGGAGACCTGGGAGTTGGACACCTAGAGGATTCACACAGCTAAAAGTAGCACAGGCAAATTTTTAAGCACAATCTTCACCCTCAGCAAGTATTTCCCTGAGACCTGAAACTAAATAAGTTTTCCTATTTATTTATTTATTTTCGTTTTTTCGAGACACGGTTTCTCTGTGTAGCTTTGCGCCTTTCCTGGAACTCACTTGGTAGCCCAGGCTGGCCTCAAACTCACAGAGATCCGCCTGGCTCTGCCTCCCGAGTGCTGGAATTAAAGGCATGCGCCACCACCACCCCTATTTTCTATTTAGAAGCAGCATTATCCCTGAACTCTCAAATTATGACAAATGCGGCACAGAAATCAAAGGAAGTGACCTTTTTTCACTTGATCCTGTACTCATGGCATGAAGGTATTAGGTCTATTTTCTTAATTCTTCTGCAGACATGTATAACAATTTGTGGGAGAATTTGTGTCGCTAATCTCACCCCTAGAAAAGAAAAGCTGTCTGTTACAATCATGCTCTCAGACATAACCATTAAATAATAAACATTAAAAATAAATGTTCCTGACTCCCACTGCTGGGATGATGAGAGCCGCAAGAGCATCAACCGAACAACCAGAACAAAACAGCTCATCTGTACAAAGAAAAACTCACCACACAGTTGATACAGAGATAGAGAGATGGCTCAGTGGTTAAGGGCATTTGCTGCTCTTCCATTAGACCCAAATTCAGTTCCCAGCATTCATGCAGGTAGCTCACAAGTGCCTCCAAAAACACTACACTCACATGGCATATACAAGCAAATAAAAATCTTAGAGAGAGAGAGAGAGAGAGAGAGAGAGAGAGAGAGAGAGAGAGAGAAACCCAAATGAGAGCCAAGTGCGTCCCAGCCTCAGGGCCAGGGGCTATGGAAGACAGCCACCCAAGCCAGGCACCACTACAAGTAACAAATGTGTGATGGGGAGGCGGGAAAGACAGATAAACGAGCAGTGCATGTGGTATGGAGAAAAGCAGAACCAGAGACACAAAGGTGGTGACAGGTGAGTGACAGGGCTGTGATGGACATGCTGTCACTGCCCAGTAGGGCTGGCCGGATGATGTATAACAGCCTGGAGCTTATGCAGACACAGACTCGGGCCCTGCCCCCAACCTGCTGCCCAGCTGTGGGATCCCCCTGGCTCTGAGCAACAATGGAGGCCTGAGATAAGGAGAGGTTCACTTTCTGGAACGGACCTCCTCAAAGGACCACCATGGTCCATGACACTACCGGAGGCCATGATGGTGTCTGTGGTCCATGCTGCTGCCCTAGGCTGTAATGAAGCCTGATTTCCATGTGGATATATACAGTCTGTGCCGCGGCCTAACGCCTTGGTGATGTCCTCAGGCTGCCATGCTGATGTGAATGGACCATATAACCACCTGAGGCCATGTCAAGGCTCATGGTCCATGCAGCCACTGACGGCCATAAGTGAGTCAGGGGTCCTAATACAGGCAAGGGCCATGTTGATGTCTACAGCCCATGTTAACACAGAAGCCCATGCGGATGCCTGTAGTCTAGGCTGCCGCCTGAAGCCATGTCAATGTCTGTGGACACAGGACAGCTGTCCCTGCCCTGCTCTGGCCACCCCTTGGCTCTCCTCAGACGATGGCTTCTGACACTGATATGGGCAGTTCAGACTCACTCTCCCTCAGAGGGCTGGCCACTAGGAATTTAACCGTGCTCTGGTGAATATGTGGACAACACAAAATAGATTTTTTTTCCCCCTGGAGGCAGGGTAAGAGGTGGAGGAG